>KN825990.1:0-11396 GCA_000827395.1 Paxillus rubicundulus Ve08.2h10
CTTTGCCTCATCTTTCGCTAGCTCAAGACGAATCTTTGCCTGGGTCATTACTACGAGGCTATGCATTAGAACCAATGACTAGCGCTACAAAATGCACACCACCTTCATGCTTTCGCTCATAGGTGTTTGTTTCATTCCGATCTGATTCCCAAGCCTCGACCTCTCTTGTCCATTCATTAACCTTATTCGCTGGTAATGCAGCTTCCAGCTCCTGCAGTACCATTTCATGCTCGCCCTTTTGCATTACTGCTTCTTGCATTTTCTTCAGTATTGCATTACCTGGAACGCGCAACGGTTAGAACTGACATTTGTAATAAGTAATGCATAGACACTTGTGAATCACTTACCCATTCCAATGACTTTCTTCCAATTCCAATCGCCGAAGAAGTCATCTAGGGTGTCTCGCCGGGATCCAGGTCCCATTTCCTTCGTACTTGATGCTACAGGATTGATATTTGCCCACCCATGCTCTGGGGCTTCTCCATTGGTACGCCCTACCCCAGGAAGGAAATTGAGTGAGTATAGAAGCTGGCAGGACTCTTTGTGTGCAGGAAGATGAAATTTTGGTATGCCAAAGTCCATTCATTTGTTGGCGGAGTTGAAATGAAGAGCAGAGGGAAGCATGGACATTCTGGCCCACAGCTTCTTACTCCACTGGCAAGCAATATCGTAGGTTACAAACAATGTTGTCAATGAGGTGTTTTCAATGGCAGAAAAAAACAAATAGTCCATGTTAATATACCTAAATGAGTTGGAGTCAGCAAACCACCATTAATTTAGGTAATAAGGACCTACTTTTCTCCCTTCTGGACATCCCAAACTGCATTTGGCAACTTCATATTGTGATGCGAACAGTCAACAGTGCCTACACCGGTTGCTGCAAGACCATGTGACGTCTTTGTGTCAGCTAAGTTGACTGTGCTGTGACCCGAACAAGTACTTTTCTATGTAGTTAAGTGAGCATCGCACCAAGAGTATGCTAATGATAGAAGGGGCTAATTACCTCTTGAGCCTCCACTGAATGGAGCGACAGATGAGCCTTGTAAGCACCTTGTTCCACAAAATATGACCAGCCTTGACTCAGGCTGGGACCCACCGTGTCACTCGAAACATTCTTGCGCTTCAATTGAAAGTTGGTGTCTATTGCAACAAATTGCGTATATAACCAGCTTCAGTAATTGGTCAGTCAAATAGGATGTGATCATCCAAATCAGACATACCTTCTTGATGGTGACTCCATCTGGAAATCATTGGGGAGGTTTTTACCCGGCTGGGGACATGCGGGACAAAGGAGAGTGCACTCGCCCAGCTTTGTGCTCTCTGACCCGTTTGGATCATGTGTGCGTCCCGTGCATTTGAGTATCTTGAGGTTACGCCATTCTCGGATCATATGCAGAAATTCATCATAGCGGTCCTGGAGATTGTTTGCTAGTATGCTTGGCCACAGACAAGATATTGTCATAGCACTTACTCTAGGCTTCGAAAGACCTGTGTTATCAGTACGCCGTTTAAGCGTGTGGTAGAAATCATAAGCTGAAACCTTCAATTTGAATGAAAGGAGATGGAATAATTCTAGAACATGGAAAGTTGCTGCAGTGTGGGGGTCCTGAATTGTAGCCAGAAATAAGTGTGCACGAAGAAGCTGCTTTACATGTGATTGCGCTGACTCACATCCACAGAAGTCCAGTGTGACTTCATGGATTCCATTGCTATTGACAATTAGAAAATTGTGAACTGGAATAGGCCGTATGCATGATTCATTCACACTATGGCCCAATTGCATGCACAGACCGAGGTCCTTCAGAGACGTTCACTCAAAAAATGCATCATTCCATTGCTGCAAGAGAAGTGTTGGTAAGTGCTAGTGGTTTCGAACATAGAACATAGAACATTCACCTTGATATTATGCAATGGCATTGTTGTGTGAGTCATCACAATGCATCCAGAGCATTGCAGTGCTCCACCAAAACAGTCCTCACAGCGGTACACCCCAAGGGACCCCTCAAGTTGACAGTGATTACAAATAGGGTTACCCCTCAAATCACCCCTCCCTTCATGTCACATTAACTTGTCTAGAAACAGTGAGCGCATGGGTATCCACATCAGAAGGGGGCGATCCTGAGTGAAGGTCAGTGTTCGAAATTTGTGACATGAATTTGGTGACTTACACTGGCATATTGCCTGCGCTTTGGGGCATGGAGAGGAGCTTTGTCAGGCTCCGCAATGTCCCCCTCACCCTGTAATGACTCCATCAATCCAGGGCATATGAAGGATGAATCATTGTTGAAGTCAGGGAATGAGAACGACTCTGCACCCATTGAATATTCAGTTGTGTAGTCAGTGTCGAGTGGGATAAACTGCCGTGACACCGACAATGACCCATTTCCCGATGCGTGATAAATAAGGTGCTCAGCATGGTCTTGCTGGCGAGTAGGAGGAGGATCCTCATCAAAGGCACTGTCACTGTGCATATAAAAATGCACTTTGTTGTGTTTCACTGGTCGCTTGGACATTTGAAAGAATGGGATTGATATTGACAAGTCATAAGGGTGATATAGTATATATAGTTTTGACTCGACCATCCTGACCAATGCTTGGTGCTCAACGTTCAACCTTATCCCACAAGCACTTGCACTCCATGTTGCAGAAGTCAACTGAAAAAGGACCAGGCAGCAATGCTGAGTCATTAATCCCCTGGTATGATTGTAAAGGGAAAACTTACAACCTTTGCTTTCACGAGGGCCCAGCTTGGATAGGGGGGGAAGGTACTTCATCTCTGTCCGAGTCACAGGTTGGGGGGTCATTCTCAGCGGGTGTATCCTTGAGGGCACTTGAGTTGGATCAGAAGACTAGTGAGGATAAGATGTACTTTGTATAATTCCCCACAGAGTGTTTGAAGCATTTGTACCATCTTCATTTTGTCCCCTGCAATCAAAGTAGTAAGGACTTTTGAAAGAACCTCGTAAGTCTTGTCAAACAATAGCCCAACATCCTGTCCGTTGGTATCCTCGGCAGAGGGAGACGGGGAGCAGGGGGGAGCAGGGGGGACATCAGCACCTCTCTTGTGTTTACATGAAATAGGACTCTTGCCATCCACGTTCAGTGATGGCAGGGTGCTGGTGATGTAGGTCACTATAACTTATTTAACCATGTCCCTGGACATGATTCGATGAACATTGCACTCACGGGAACCACCAGGATTGGGTAACCAGATACTTGGTACAAAGTCCTTGTTAGCACGGACATTAATGGGAGCCTGATAGGAGGTGGGTGCTTGGTCAGAGTGAGAGGAGCAGCACATTAGAGTTACCTGCTGGTAGGAAATCCCCCTTTCACGTGATATTAAATATGGCGACACTGTATGAGCATGGTCCCCTTGGATAAGCAAGTGGGATACCGATAGAACTCACAAAGCCTCGTTCTCATGCCCAGACAAGGCAGGTGGTCTGACTGCAACCTGAATGAAGCTGAAAGATTGTGATAAGCTGCCTCTTAAAAGGCGATTGAATTACTGAGTACTCAACAAATGAGGTGCGAGTCTGAGATAAGAAAAAACAAAATCAGTTATTGAAAGGCTGCTTTGGCTGTGCCGAGAAGCTGGGAGAATTATTGAAGACTTGAAGAAGGACTTGGAGGTGAGAGCTCTGAAAGCATGCAGTGCTTATGGTACCACACGGTTGCATCAATGCTTCTTCGGGTTTATGTAATTGATATACTTGTTCTTGCTTCATCTCATGGCAGATCCAAAGCCAGTATTCCCTTTAAATTTGCAGAGACTTATTGGGACCTCAAGCTTTCACCCCATTTGATTTCGTTCGTATCATGCCCAGGACACCATCTCCACTTGTTGGCACAAGCAGCTCTGGGATGAACAGTGCTCAGCACTCATGTTTCAACGGACGGCAATGGTGTTGGTAGGTGCACAATTCATAGTACTTTCTATTTGATGCTAACTTGTATCAACCTTGAATGGCACAGGTGAACTTGTTGCTGCCCTCTCCAACCTCTCCATTTCCAAGAAAGCAGCCAGGAAGCTCATCAAGGTTCTGCAGTTGATAATGGAGCTTGACAACGCAGATTCGACTTCCATTCAAGGAGTTGCCTCTCCTATTCATCTCTCTGAGTCCAGTGATTCACCGACACCCGGCAGTAATAACTCAGTCCTCAGAGACGAGGATTATTCTAAGGGTTTCGACAGTCCTCATCTGGTTACTGACATTTCTACACTCTTTACTTGGACCCATTCAGTCCCTCCAGCTGTCATTGATACCCCTACACCACCCTGAAAGCGGTCCTTACTACTGTGTGACCAAGGGGTGGTGCATAGGCATTTTTTCCACCTGGCAGGTTTAATTTATCTCTTTATATTGTGGTACTGTTATCCAAGATACTAGGCAGAACACTAGCACCTTCACTAGCGGTGTGAGCAGTGCCGTGCAGACCAAGGTTACATCTGTCAAGAAGGGTATAGAAGTCTTTGAGAACGTCCTGGACATAGGGGGAGTTGAAATTGTAGGCTAACTCAGTGGTAGTTGTTGCTGTATAAATTTTATTGTTGCTGTCATGGTGGACGTCCCCGTCTCCACAAACACTGTCTTGGGATGCAATGAACATCTTTGCTATCATACAAAGTGTGAACTGGGTCATAAGGCGGAATATTTCAAGTACCGTGCCAAGTCTCCGTTGTGTAAGTATGATGAAGCATGTTCGCCATGCATGCTGGTCACTAGTCATCTAGCATTCAGCATGCAACTTGAATACTGGTGCCTACATTGTACGTGTAACACAAGTAGCTATGTAACTAGACCTGTATGTGTTGAATGACTGAATGACTATTCTGAATTTAGTGGCCAACGGTTCAATTAACTAGATACTACAATTTGCATATACACTAGTAGTGCGAGTTTGCAAACTTGTCTCATGAAAATGCAACTCGAATGTGCATTGTGTATGAAGTCCGTAAGTTTCTCACCTCAAAACACCTGGAACATTTATTGACATGACTACTGGGCTGGCTACTCTCACCATTTTTCTTGTTTATTCACTGAGTCGAGGCAGTACGTGCTTGTTATTTCATAGTTATCCTATAATCTCCTATAAGAATATTATAGGAGGCTCCCCCAGAACTATTGATGCTGCCCAGCATCATTCAATTTTGGGAGTCTGATTCCCTAAAATCCCACTTCTCAGAACTTCTTCCGTGATCACTGAGGCCTCGATGACTGGTATATTTGAAGTGCTGTGCTGAACGTTCAGTTACCTTTCTCGCTGGCAAGACACCATCATTGCTCTTATGCCAGGGCGTCCATGTATCCACCACACTGCAGAGGCTCGCACTCAAGCTGCTTGAGTTGCCCGGCAAAAATATTATCAGCGGTTGAGTTATTTTTCTTCGTGTGTGTGCTCTGTGTCCCCTCGCTCACATTGTACCAGGAATCGCACCAAGATATCCAAGAAAATGAAGGCAAAGTATAACTTGAAGTTGCAGCAGCCTGCTGACGCTGTGTGAAGGTATGTCCTTGCTACACATTCAGAACTTTTCCTTGGTCAACCCACCTAACAGCCCTGCTATCAGTACCGGGACAAGAACCCCAGCATCGACTCAATGCCAGTCACAGGGTCAGTCACATTTTTGTGCATGTCCCTTGTGAGCCTGCTTCATTTCCCTATCACATTCTCTGCTCATGTGTGCTGGTCCAGTGAGTCATCATTGCAGGAAGTTGACGACCAACTTGTGGTCATGCTGGATGGTTCGTTGAAGTTATTTTTGGACAAGTTGCTGTCCCATTCAGCTGCTGGGGGGGAATTCAATGAGGTCGTAGAGGACTTAATTCTCAGAGCTGTTGGCATTCAAGCGTCGTCACAGGACATTGAAGGTAATATTTTGCAACAAAATGGGGCCAGCAAGCTTTTTTCCACAGCAAGCAAGGTATCAGCGAGGGTCGGTACAGTAATTCACGCGTTGGAGGATCTTCTTATGGCGAGCATGGAGGGAACCAGAGATACTTGATTCAAGAGTATGGATTTACTTTATCAGAAGATGGATGATGTTTGCAATGGAAACTTTGTACTTTCTAGCTAGGTTTGAATGTAAATCCCATATCCTTATCATGAAGCAGGATAAAATTTCGGAATGCCAGTGATGCACAAACAGTTGTATTGAGGAGTAAGAATATATTGTCGAAATTTCCCCTGGCTGCCCCTCCACCGTCAGCTGCCAGTCATCCATCTCAGTCTCCACTCTGAACCTCTAGACCTGCACTGCCCAGACCCCCTGTCATTTGAACGAAAGTAAGGGCCGCCCCTCTCATTCTACATCCTGATGCTGAATGTCACTCCTATAATGGGGAAAAACAAATGGGCCACAAAGGAGCAGAAAATATGGCTTACTGCCTACTATGAGATGTACTACTGCCCTTGCATGGTGAACCGGGAATACACTGAGTTCAAGCCGGTCTTCTTTGAGGCTTGGTTTCAAAAATGGCCAGAGATAGATTTGAAAGAGTGCGGATTCCAAACAGGCACGACCACCAGCACACTTGATCCACAACAGCATAAGAATCTTGCAGAGGGAATTGAAAAATGTCGAAATGTGAGTAATGCATCAATCATATGCAAAACATGACTTGTATTAATGATTACACACTTGACAGCAACTCCTGATGTGGATGAGATGGCGAGCAAACACCTCCCGTGACAAAAGGGCAGCGGTGTCAGTCGACCCATTCAAGGCTATTAGTCAACTCAGTAAGGATTCTGGAAAGAAGAGGCACAACTTGAGCGATGAGCAGGTTTACTCCAAGTTATATTACAATACCGATCTCAAACCCAAGTTTGAGGCTGAGTGCGCTTGGTTAGGACTTCCTTCTGATGCAAAGGCGGAATGGATGGCTATCCGAAGAAAACTGACCAAGGACAGCTGGGAGGCAAGCTCCAAAGATGAAGTGTGCAAGAAACGTGTATGTGAAGAGAAGGCAAAGCTAGACGCTCAAAACACACGCCTCAAGGCGGCTGTGGAGGCAGGTACCCACACTAGTTCCTCCCGAGAACTTAAGCAGCGGTAAGTGGCTTCAAGAGTTAAAACTTCATACTGTGTGCTCATACAATGTGCGGGAACGCAGTGCAATAAATGGTCTGCCGGCAATGCTCAACAAAATATTGGAAGGCCTCCAGAAGGAAACTGGTTGGTCGTTCACTGTGCTTGCAGGAGGGCCAGACCTCTCAAGCGGAGGCAAGATCAAGACATTTAGGTGGGTTCCTTTATATTCTTCATGTCTCTGCCCTCAACAATTTGATTTTTAGCCTCCATATTGGAGAAACTGCACTAGGCATGAATTTTATGCAGTCACACAACACATTTAGTGAGCGTGTTATGAAGCCATTTGACACATTCATTCCCTACTTGCATTGTAAGTACTACTTATATCTGTCTGTCCACTCTTCATTAATATTTATTATGCACAGACGGCACAAAAAGTCCTGTGAAAGACAAGCTGGGCGATGTAGATCAGGGAACCGACACAGAGCTTCCCAGTGCTTTAAGGGATTCTGTCATGGCACTCACTGGGTCTAGCAGTGGTGTCCTTTCACATTCCAGTACACCCTTTGTTTCCGACGAATCCATATATTCCTCAGGCACCTCAAGTAATGACAGCGATGTTTCCATGCACTCCCACTCGGTTTCCCCTCCCCCTGAACAATCTTTAAGCAGGCATAACAGTATCTGTCGCTCTCCCCCTCCTCACGGTGTGTATCTGCCTCCTGCTCCAGGTCCATCCCAGCACACCAGCACCTCGTTCTACAGAAACTTTGCCCCCCTGCTGAGCCAAGAGCGTACTTTTATGGACAAGCTGACCTCTGACACTGACTATGGCATCATTGACGATGACATGGGGTTTCTCCAGCAACCCTCCACATCCAACTTCTATCAGTCTTCAGATTCTCATCTCAACTACTCAGGTTCAGCTCCCCTGGCACCCTGGTCATCAAATTCAAACATGTGTGGATATCATAACCCCACATCAAACCAATTCCTGTCAAACTTAGGTGGAACCCTACCGTTGGATCAGTCATCCAGCAGCCTGTCTTTGTTTGGGCTGTCCACTCAAGTGAAGAGTACAACCGAGCCTCCCAAGTCGCACTTTGCATCGCTGTGCTCCACATCGGGCACATCTTTTTCGGGACTCGATAATGGATTACAGCATACCACATCAAGCACCCCTTCTTTTGGTTCAGTTAATGCATTTGTACCTCCTCCATCTGAGGCCCAGTATTTTTCGCCAACCCTTAATGCATCACTCAGTTCCAGTGCGACTGCACCACCCACTTCCATGGCAACAAACACTAATGCATCACTCCCTTCAAGTTTTCCGGTTGCCCCTCCTACTGCATCACCCCATCTTGCTAATGCAGACCCTAATGCATCACTCACTTCCATGGTCATGACCCCGCTGCCACCCACCATTGATTCATCAGCAGTGTCTAACACCGCCCAGTCCCTGACAGACATCTCTGTAGACCCTCCGACCTATTCTATCAGGAGTACAGTGATCATTGCAGGCAGTATCAATGCACGTCCATTGACTTTGGCACCAGGTGTCATCCCCCCAATGCCCCCCCCCACAGAAATCTTGGGTTCATTGCTTAGTGCGACTTCCAGCACCTCTGCTGCAGGTTCTCCATGTACTTTGACTAATCATACAACGCATGAGGACGTGTTGCATATGCCAGAGCTCAATGTCACTATCAAAGATGCAAACCTGGCCACAAGCAGTGTGGCATTGTTGGCTGCTCTTGGAATGGGGGGGAACATTTCAACCACACCGTTGACCAACCCTGCCATGCATACAGGCGGCCATGAAGGCACCACGGCAACAACCAATCCAAATACCAAGGCACCAGCCAGTGTCCCCCGGGCCCCACCAAAGTCCAACGGTGGCAGTAAAGGTCATGTCCAATCCCAAGCCAAGCCCAATGCTGTCATTTCCACACCTCCCATATTGCCTGTGGGTGAAGCGCAGGAATATTCATCTTTGTCGAAGCCTGCTCCTCATCGATCTAGATGCTCCACTGTTCCCTCCACTCACAATGCTGCTGCAAATGAAATTGGCATGAATGTGACTGGGAGAAACAAGTGAGAAATAAGGCAGTTGTCACTGTAGTTTCTTGACTTTTTTAACCCATTCTTTTCTTGCCTCAATCCAATATTTTCTGACCCTTCATTTTGATACTCTCACCACCTCTGTGATCACACCACCTTTTGTTTCTTGCACAGTGGCTCACTTCTTGAATAACTATAGTATGACATGCTAGTGAATACGTAGTATCTGTGTCTGTGCTGTGCTCGGGTTGCAACATCCAAAGTTCTGGGCTCCTGTTCCGTTGTGTGTGACTAAGCCCCCGGCTCGAGGATATGAAAATTGCTGGGAATGTTACAAGGCCGCTGGGGACCTGGTCGCAAAAATCAAAACCACCACATGACCTGGACGTGGGGGCAGCATCGCAGATCTGCCAGTGTTGATATCCTGCCCTGATCGTGCGTGCTTATCTGCGGGACTGTTTTCTAAGGTGCCGTACCAAGATCAAACCTACACCTATTCAGGAAATGACATAGGCAAATGGAACTGCACAGGGTGGAGGTGCTGACTTGGATTCAGAGGGCAGAGATTCACCAGTGAGGAACCACACTGAGACCAAACACCTATCAGGAAACAACATAACAAAATGGAACTGCACCTGTAAGCAAAGGGGAGGTGCTGAATCTGAAGGCGGAGATTCACGAGTAAGGTACCGTGTCAAGATCAAACCTACACATATCAGGGAATGACATGGCTAAATGGAACTGCACCTATAAGCAAAGGGTGCTGATTTGGAAGGTGGAGATTCACCACTGGGCACATGGCATGCGGGAGAAGGGATTTGCCAAATGCCCCAAAAGGGCATGCAGCTACTAGATGGATAAGAAGAAGAAGCACAAGCTACAGGGAAGAGCTGAGATTTTCCAAATGCCCAAATATCAAAAGAGGTACCGATTGGGTGGTGATTCGTGAGGCACACATGAGGTAGAAGGGAAGCCGAGATTTGCCAAAAGCCCAAATACCAAAAGGGGTACACAACTACCAGATATACAAGAAGAAGAAGCATAAACTACTAATTGATTGTGATGCATTAAGTGATGTATCACCCGTGAGCTGTTGTTGTTGCACTACATACCCCATTGCTGTTACAATACCTTTCATGCAATAGAACTACGGTATAGCCTGAGAGCAAAGTAAAGTCAAGTCTCCGTCTTCCCCCAAGATGGTAGTCTGCCATTGCTCTACGTGCGGTCCTCAGGGGATGGAGGTCACCAGTGATGAAAATCAAAAGCACCAAAGGAATGATCTTGCCAACCTTGCTCGTGAAGGGCAGTCCATCATAGGGGTACTTTTTTTACTTCACAACTTCACTAGACTAAAATAATGTGAGTAGGATGAGAGCCTGGTTCAGCACATGTCTGCGCTATCGCTCGAAAACACCCATCATTCACCTGAAGATGATGTGAGAAGTTGGCATATATATATCCATAGCAATACTAACCTAACCTTTAACCTTTGCAGGTGGAGGAAGTAGCTCAAAGAGTGTTCAAGATCACTCTCTAGGATGATGGGCTATGGGAGCGGGACACAGAGGGAGCACCAGGCTACATCCATAGTGCACCTCCAGCAGTGCACAGCTCCACTGCAAAGGAAGGGTCCCTACTTGCTCCTCATGAAGGAGTTGAAGAAACCTTTGGAGTGCTGTTGTTGATCAACCACGAGATGCATGCGCAGGCAAGGAATGTCACCAAATTGGTGGATCAGTTGGTTGTAGCGGGTGCACAAGGAGAGGTGTAGGAGGCTTTGGAGGGAGAGGGAAAGTGGCTGAGAGATAAGTTGGATGAGATCACCCACCTTGACACCAGAGAAGACGAGGCCAATGCAGTCCTCCTTCATGAGTTGGTGGGGAATATGTAGAACCTTCTGATGGCTGTGAGAAGCATTGAAGAAACTCTGGCTGCAAGGTCCCCAGAGGATTGGTTTCAAAGGGAAAATGCATCAGCAGTGGTTGATACAGGTGCGTAGGCTTCAAACATGACCAGGATAAGGGACTAACGACATTCAACAGAAAGAAATTCCGGCAATGCCAATCCCACCATCTTGTTGATGTTGCTCATTGCCCTGATCTTGAACGTTTTCGGAAAGCTCACGCATCCCTGGTGCAATGCAACCTTAGGACTCCTGAACATGCTCTTGTGAACTGTTCTCAGCACTCCAGGCAAGTTGCATGGGGCGAACAAGTGACAATCCAAGATAGACCATGAATACATTCCCCACAACTGTCATATTCCGTGCCGCACAAGTCAACTCCGCCTCTCC
>KN825991.1:0-11450 GCA_000827395.1 Paxillus rubicundulus Ve08.2h10
GAGTGCAACCATGCTCTGCTGTTTGCTGGACCAGGAGATGGCTCCACGGTTACTGAGGAAGAGGAATATGGAGGTGGAGTGGGAGTTGTCTGGGTCCTGAGGGCAATCTGCATTGGAGTACCCCTGAAAGTCCATGTCCATAGATACCTTGGAGCCATCAAAGCAGAGTTCCATGTCCTTGGTGGCTTGGATGTACTGGAATACACATTTTGCCACTTCCCAGTGCATTTGCTTTGGTGTGGCACTGAACCAGCTGAGCGTTCCGACTGCATATGCAATGTCTGGGCATGTTCTGAGCATGAGATACATCAAGGAGCCAATGATGGTGAGACAGGAGACTTTCTGGCCTTCAATGACCATCTCCAGATCTGTGGTGGAGAGCTGGGAGTTGTGCACCATTGGAGTCCAGATGGGTTTGCAGGTGGTCATTCCAATGTGATCTAGGATGGTCTGGGAGTACTGGTGCTGTGACAAGGAGATGGTGTGGAGCTTGTGGTCCCAGTTGATCTCAATCCCAAGGATGTACTTGGCTTCTCTGAGGTCACACATTTTGAAGGCCGCTGAGAGTTTTGCTTTGACGGAGTTCATGAACTGTCTGGAGGAAGCTGCTAGGAGTAGGTTGTCCACATAAACAACCAGAAAACAAACTTGCCCATCCTTCCGGAAGACATAGAGGCACGTCTCTGTGGCAAGGTGAGTGAATCCGAGTTCTCCAAGCTTTTTGTCTAGCATCTTGTTCCAAGTCTGCCCGGCTTGCTTAAGTCCATAGAGGGAGTGCTGGAGTTTCCAGCAATAACCAGGTTGGATAGCAACTCCATCAGGAGGAAGCAGGTAGAGGACCTCCTCCAGTTCTCTGTTGAGGTAGGCGGTGGAGACATCCATTTGGTTGAGCTCCAAGTCATATTTGGTGGTGAGGGCAATAAGGGTCTGGATGGAGTCGAGGTTTTCCATGGGGGCAAATACTTCCTGGTAATTAATTCCTTCCTTCTGAGTGAAACCCTGTGTGACAATGTGGACTTTGTAGCACTCAACATCTCCAGTGTGGTTGCTCTTGATGTGGAAGATGGGCTTAGAGGTTATCGGAGTTATGCCTTCCGGAATGGGGACAGTCTCATACACATGATTGGAGTTGAGGTTTAGGAGCTCTGCCTCACCTGCGGACTTCCAGCAATCTGCATCAGGCCCTGTGTAGGCTTCCCAGATTGTCCCTGGAAGGGACAGATCAGATTTGGAGTTGGCTGCACCTGCAAAGATGAAGTCCTCAAGGGATTCTGTAGACACTGTAAAGGCTCCTGGGAATTCTGGAGCTTCCTCCGGAAGGTCCAGAGGTTCAGGAGTTTCCACTGTAGGTTCTGGTTGTTGCCCACCATGGCATTGAGCCCTTTGTGCAGCATCCTTGTATACAGTGTGTTGGTAGTCCCGATTCTGGTCAGCTTGTTGGTGTTGCCAATTGCTTCTCTGAAATCCAGCAACAATCTGGGCTGGTGCAGGTCTTTCTGGACATGGAGGTTGGGGTTAAACAGGAGTGGGAGTGGGAGCAGGAGCAGGAGCAGGCAGTGGGTCCATGTAGAGTTGCTCGAAGCAGTGTGCAAGGTTGCCAATGGTAGGACTCAGTGGTCATTGTACCTCTGGGGCATCTGGAGGTGCATGGTCAACTCTGAATGTTCCATGCAGGTCTGGAGTTCCAAGTTCTGGGTTTTCTTCCTCTGTGTCCTCATGCTCTGCTTTGCATTGCCTTGGAAGTAGTTCCTCCCACTATCCCTCAACAGCGGGGACATTCCACAGGGCAAGGTTGCATGTGGAGATGGTTCCGGTCTCGTCAAAGGTGACATGCCAACTGGAGATGATCAACTGATGTGTGACATCTAGGAGCTTGTAGGCTTGTTGGCCATAGGTGTAACTGATCATGATGCACTTCCATCCATGGGAGCAGAATTTTTCTCCATGTTGTTCCTTCAGTATGTGAGTGTAGGCAGGGCAACTGAAAGGGCGGAAATGGCAGGATTGATGTGTCGGCAAAATAGCATTTGATATGGGTTTTCTCCATGCAGTGCGGATGTCAGACTTTGTGCAGTGATGTAGGTGGCTGTCGCCATGGCATCTGCCCAGAAGGATTTGGGGAGTTGGGATTCCTCCAGCATGGTGTTTGCAAGGAGGGATAGTGTCTGGTTCATCTGCTCTGCTAATCCATTCTGCTCTGGAGTGTACAGAGCGGAGGTCTCATGCAGAGTTCTGTCCTTTTGAAGTTGCTCTTGGAAGGCTTGGTTGATGTATTATCCCCCTCCATTGCTCCGGATGAAGTCCATGTAGGCGCCGGAGAATTTCTCTTGTCTGACCTCTGTGCGGAAGAGCATTTGGACGTCAACTTTCCAGTGGTTGTAGATCTGGAGTGCTTCCATCTTGTGTTTCATGAAGTATATCCAAGGAAAGTGGCAGAAGTCATCTACGATGATAATCCAGTATTTGTACCATTCATGGGATTGAGGAGTTATCAGACCTCTGACATCCATGTGGACTATTTGGAGTGCTCGGGTTGCATGGGGTTTCTCTAGGAGTTTGAATGGGAGCTTCTTCATCTTCCAAGGATGCAGGCCTCACAGAAGGATGGAGTTCTGGTGAGGACATCGATCCCCTAGAGTTGTCCCCACTTGACCATGTGTTCAATCCGTGCTATGGAGATGTGTCCCATGCGCTGGTGGAGGAGGTTTATGTCGACTGCAGCATGCACCGCTTCCTTTGGGGATTCCGGAATGACATTTGCATGATATAGCCCCTGTTGGTGAGTTCCAGTGAGGACTGGATTTTTTCCCTTCTGTACATAGCAAGTGCTGGAACTGGCTGGGAAAATGGTGGAGAGTCTGGCGGTAGAGAGGTGGTTTACGGAGATCAGGGAAATCTGGAATTCCAGAATGAGGAGGATGTTGGTCAGGATGATTTCATACTTCTTTCTGGAGATGGTGGAGAAGAGTGCAACCATTCTGATTCCAATAGCGGAGGTTATGGAGTTGTCTCCAAAAGCAACAGGACGAGGTGGAACCAGGATCTGTGTGGGACCATGTGGGACGTAGCTCCAGAGTCGATGACAATGGCATTTCTCCCACTGGCCTTGGGTTCAGACGACAAGTAGGCAAGAACGTGTGCCATTAAAGACTTGGATACACCTTTGGTAACTTAATAGGGCAGTGATTGCCCAAACTACTAGGGATTAGCTAGGAGTAGTAAATAGGTATAAAGGGAGCTCACCTCAGCCACTGCCAAAGAGGGGCAAAGAACAACTGAGGAATCCGAAGTGAAAACTAAGTATATATATGTAGCAGAGTGGGCAGAGAAGTGCTCGCTAACTATAATAAAGGGGACAGGAACAGGAACAGGGGGGGAAATGGAATTAAGCGATGTAGGAAAGTGATGGAACACCCCTGGAGGCTCAGGAGTGATGACAAGCAAAGAATGATGAGATGTAATGAGAGTCCACATGAATTCCACATGGATTCTGAGTGGGCACTGAAAGTCCGAGTGGATCTGCCTGGTGGCAGAGCGGAGGTATGAACTCCAACAATCCGGGAAAGTGGAGTTGGTGTTCTGGTTCTGGAGTTCACTGTATTTTGTCAGTAGGATTTTGAACCAGTGGTTGCAGATAGCATGCAGACAAGGCATCTGGTGAGCCAAAAATGCCCACCAGGAGGAAGGCAAGTGTGAAGGTTATTGAGGCATCAGAGGTGGTAGCATAGACTTGAGTTGTGTTAAATATGGTTCCTCCAGGCTGTCTGGAGTTGTCGGAGATGTGGCAGTGGATGTCAGCTTCAACTTATGTGCTGTGCAATTGCCTGAGTTCAGTCCAGGATTTTGGAGGTGTGGAGTTGTGGCAGAGTGGAGGGGTCAGAGAAGGGGTCAGAGAATGGAGGGTTGGAGTGATGACAAGAATGCTGGCTTCAAGTGTTGAGAGAAGGACTTAGATAGACAGGACAGAGGAGTGATCAAAGTTGATATTTGAACTGCATAATACAGAATACAAGAAGGGTTTATATACTACAGTGACAAGTAAACATGGAGGGCACTGGAGTACCAGAGTGGAATGGAATGTGTGTTGAAATCATTGGAAAGATAGGGAACAATTCAGGAGGAGTCAAACCAAGTCAGAATGGAATGAATCAGAAGGTGGAATTATTAGATATGTCCAACAGCTGTCAAAGTATGAAGGATAAAGAACAAGGTACAGAAATCAGGGGTAAGAGAGATAAGCCAAAAAGTGGACTTGGTATAGGCAGGAAAGTGGAGTTGAGCTGGAGTAGGCTCCAGAGGAGCAGAGTTGACTTGCATGACATGGTATATGACAAGTTGAAGGGGATTTTCTGTTGTTGTCAGGCTGGTAGTGTTAGTCAGGAAAGGCTAGAGCAAGTTCAGCTTGTGCCCCCAAAAATGTACCACCCAGTTGGTACAAGCACCAGTTTCTTGTTCATGTACTGTGCTCTTGCCTCCACTGTTCTGTAGCCATGTTGCATCCTGCAACTCAGTTGAAAAATGATAAACAGCACCCTGAACACATTCTTCTTAAAGGCAAGGTTAAACAACATATCTCAGCACAGAAACAAGCAGATGATGCTTGAGCCAAAGAAGTGTGGCAGGAGCAAACCACAGCTCAGAAATGAGGCATCAAATGCCTAGCAGCCATTATAGGTCAGGCAGAGGAGGAGAGGAAGTTACTCACTCATCCTCCCAAGCTCAGGCCCAGGCCCCAGGTTGTTGTGAAGTTGGTAGGTGCTTCCCAGGAAGTAGAAAGGCCTGGGAATGACCTCAGTCTTGATGAGGACATGAGTAGCTTGATAGGAGGAGAGCTCGAGGAAGGTCTTGAAGTCCTTGTGGATAAAGACTGCAGACAAAGACAAGACCACTGAGGGAGAGGGGGAGTTCAGTGATGAAGCAACTGCAAGTCAAGCACTCTTAAGAAGATCACACATCTAGAAAACAGGCTCCTGCATTGGGGCCAAAGCAGCATGCAGCAAGTTCCATCATGAAGTTGATGGTGTAGAACAACAGGTCAGCATTGATGGCCAGAAATGGAAGGAGCCAGCACCTCAGTTGTGAGTCTTTCACATCTCACTACCATGATTTCCCTCACTGAAACTGTCATATTCTATTAGGATTCTGTCAGCTATGTTTGCTGTCAAAGTAATTAAGCATCTGTCAAGGAAGGCTGGGCTGATGTGGGAAGATTAAAAGACTGGGCAAACAAAGTTCCTCCCTCCAAATTCAGGTCCATCAACCTACTACTCAGTTCTCAGCACTCTACCTCTACCTCTCACCATGCAAGGTCTATCTCAAGCTCAGGCTCTCTTGTCAAAGGCCCATATGGCACTCCAGTCACTGCCTCTAGCACTCCAAGTCATACAACTCCCAGAAACCTCACTGCAACCAAATCACAGGAGTGTAACTTGTACATCCACAGTGATGACCAAGTTGAGTGCAACACCATACACAACACATCTGCAAAGGGTGTGGCCTCATTGTGATGGACAAATATCATGTTTGCATTCACGAATGTTCAGCTAAATTTATCTTACACTTTCTCCAAACAGGACATCACTGAAATTATGAGTGGGTCTGAGGAAGATGACTTAGAGACCCCTCAAAGCCCTGTCCCTTGCTCTCTTAAGAAAGTTGCTACCAATGCAAAGTCCAAGGAAGGAAAGCAGAACCACAAGTGGGGCCTGCACCATAACCAGATAAGTCAGACATACACCTATGTTATTTATCCTCACAAAATTATACTACAGGATGAGGATGGGGACTCAGCATCTCAAATGGGGCCACCATCATCTAAGCAGGTAAAGATGGTACCCCATAGCACTTCTGGGACCCAGAAATCCAGTAGCAGGGTTAACAACAGATACATAAAATGACCTTCCTCCTGGCTGCACCACTAACAACATCTGGAGATGATTCCACATATCTGCACTTGCACACTTTGCTGCTGGATAGGACAATCCATGGTCCATCCCCAGCAAGGAGTTCAACTCCACCCTACAGGACATTTGGGATACAGTCTATGGGGGAAATATAGAGCACACTGTAACCATTGGTGGACCAGTATTTCAAATTGTGAGCACCATTGTTGTTGCTCTTATATATTGTCATAGTGTGCTAATATACTTTTACATTATGTTAGGCAAAGCAGACTCTTAATGACTGGCATGGTGGATTTGCTACAGCTGCCATTGTGGTCACCAGCACCCTCTTTGCTAATGATCCCAACTTTGGGGATGCAGCACAACACATTGAGTTTGCCAAGGTAATGCTCAAGAAAAATTGCTTTCTCTCTAGTCGGAACAAGGGCACAGACTCTAAGGTATGTTTTATATTGTTCTAGTACCTGGGCATCTAACTTTACTGACTCAGACTGGTACATTCTACTACAGGTGTAGTCTGGGTTGTGGAGGTCTTCATTCGTGCTTCAGACATTTGCTCACCACTTCAACTACATCCAGGGATGAGTGGATGTCCCCAACTTAGATATCAAGCTTTGGGGTCCTTGTACAGTGCTTGCACTGTCTTGTGCTGTGGTAAGTAATATTTCTTGGTATTGTTCCTGCCATTGTACTCATGCTGATACAGGTTCGTTGAATGCTTACATTGGTCTCCAATAACAATGTTTTGTTTGAGACAGCCAGGTTGGGCAACAGGTGGACTGCCATAATCCCAAAAGGAATCTGGTACAAGTTTAATGAGACCATTTGAGGATTGATGATGTAGCATTTTTTGGAGCCCATCAAGGAACTGTCCAAGGAACAATTTGTGCTTGTGATGGAGGAAGTGCATCAGTTTGTCAAGATGACTGCTTTGCCTACCATTTCCATGGATTCAGCTGAAGATGACAGCAAGTATGAAAACCTCTTTGCTTTCCACTGAAGTTAAGTTGCTTGTGTTGTCCATCTTGTGACCAGCTGGTGATTCTCTATTTGCAGTGCTTTGTATATACCCTTGAACATGTTTTTTTGTGCTGTCACCATCTCACTGTCTTGCTGTCTTACCACCTCACTATTTATTTAGTTACTATTTGTACCCAGTTGTCTTCACAATCTTATGTGACTATTCATTCATGTGGTTAGCTCAATAAGTCAGCCAGTATTGCAAGACACAGTTTAAAGGAGTGGCTAATTTACTTGTCAACAAACCTAGCTTATCATGCTTGAATTGTAAATTTAGCACAATAAGCTGACATAAGTTCAAATAAGACTTTCATTGAATTACTGATGTCCCAACCCAGAGGGAAACCAAGGTGGGGTTCAGAAGGTTTAGCAGACTTCTTGGATCAGTTGTGCCACCTCTGAGCAAGCTGACAGAGCAGAGCAGTCAACAATTTGGATGCCTCTGATCTGCAATAGTGGCTCTTCCTTGCAGTCTGCCATCCTTGGTGCTGCTTGAGGATATTATCAACTGGGCCATGTAGCCATTTACACTAATCACCTCTATCTCATATACCATGTCATGCCAATCAACTCCACTCCTCTGGAGCCTACTCTGGACCAACTCCACATTTCCACCTATATGCAAGTCCACTGGAAAGATACAAAGTCCCTTCCTGGAGTTAGGAGGTCAGAACAGAGTGAATGGTATAAAGAAGGGGTGGAATATTATTGACCTAGGAGGGATTCCATGTGAGAAGAACTGTAGAAGGGAAAATCTGTTGGTCCTTAGAAGGTATAGGCACAAGTGTCAAGTGCTTTCCATGGGGTTTCCAGGGCAGAGGGGTGGGTGGAGTGGTATAAGAAGAACTATGTGTTGGGGTGTGTAGAGGAGTTGGTAGCTGCATCAGCTTCAGACTAGGTACAGACTTTTATAGTGCAGAGTTACCCACGATAGGGTCAAACCAAACCAAAACATAAGGTACATGTCAATGGAGCAGAGGAAATATGTATAGAGCAGACCACAGACTATGTCCACTGGAAGGAATGCAAAGAGAGCAGAAAAAGGCTTACCAGTGAGTTAGTATGGACAGGACCAAATATGGGTGGATGTGGACACAGGAATCTGTAAAGATGTATGGGTTTCCATGATGCATAGGGTGTGGGCATCACATGGATATGGACAGATTTTGAAGGAATAAGAGAGAGATGTGGTGGATGGTGGACAGAAAAAACTGTGGTGCTTTGGCTAGTCCAGTAGGGGGATGGAGATACTGGAAGTTGGCACTTGCAATCATAGGGAAGACTGCTTTACTACACCACTTTTCTGCTTTTCCTCTTATCTCTAATACTTCCAATTCTGTGCCTTGTTCCTCATTCTTCATACTTTGATAGACACTTGACATACCTAATAATCCCACCTTCCAATTCATTCCCTTCTGACTTACTTTGACCCATTCTAACTCACCTTGACTCCTCCTGAGTCATTCCAATTTCTCTGATTCATATTCTGTACAACTCTTGTACTCCAGTGCCCTCTGTGTTTCCTTGTCACCATAGTATATAAACCCTCCTTGTATTCTGTATCCTGCAGTTTGAATATCAACTTTGATCATTCCTCTCATCCTGTCCACCTAAGTCTCCTTCAGCACTTAAAGCTAGTCTTCTTGTAATCACTCTGACCCTCTGATCTTTGGCTTCTCATCTGACCACTCTGCTCTGCTCCACTGTTACCCCACTCGTCTGACAAATACTGGACTGAACTCAGACAAGGGCACAACACACAAGTTGAAGCCAACATCTGCTGCCACATCTCCAACAACTCCAGACAGACCAGAGGAACTGGACCATAACACTTTAGTCACTTATCCTTATTGCCAGTGTGGGTGTAGGAGCACAGATCCCATCATTATATGACCCAAAAATGATCACCAGGTCATCAATATTATTCTCACTACAGCCTATACTGTTGTATGTATGTATGTATGGTTTACTTATCACCCTAGTTATACTGTTGTGCATGCACAACTGTAGTCCTTGTTGGCAGGAACATGCATGACCACTGAGCAAGGTGAATCCTGCCATGCATGATGGACTCTGCTCCACTTTGGAGTGATTATCTAAACATCCCAGTGACAAAATCTATAATAGGGCAATGATTGCCCAGACTACTAAGAATTATCTATGAGTAGTAAGTAGATATGGATATGGAATAGGCTCACCTCAGCTACTGTCTAAGAGGGGCAAATAACAATTGAGGAATCTGAAGAGTAGGAACAGGAACAGGAAGGAGATGGGGTTAAGCAATGTAAAGTAATGATGGAGCACCCCTGGGGGCTCAGGAGTGATGATAAGAATATAATAATAAAGTGCAATGACAGTCCATGCAAATTCCAGATGAATTCCAAGTGGATGCTGAGACTCCAAGCAGTTCTGCCTGGTGGTGGAGTGGAGGTACAATCTCCAACTTTCCAGTAATGCAGAGTTGGTGTTCCAGTTCTAGAGTTCACTGTATTTTGTCACCCAGTGACCCTACACTGCCACTACTCCCAAAACATTTCCGCTTTTGGCATATTTCAATATGTATTAACCCCTGTACTCCTCCCTGGCATTTTATACTTTACCACAGCCTATCCCTTTGATGTAGACCTATGGTATATGTTTGTATATCATATATATAATATATAATGATTATGACCGCTTAAATAATCCTCTGGAGCATTGTATATGGATGTCATTGACATAGGGTGAAAAAGGCAAAAACAGTTTCACATTTGTGATTTTCTAGAATTATGTGTGTGAAGTTTGGAATGTGATACTGCCCAATACCCAATCAATCAACAGACTGTAGCAGGTGAGCCAGTTGTGTCCTAGAATGATGAAAAAAGAAGAATCCTATGGAGTAACATAAAATGTATCAGATGTGACAAAGCTGGAAGGGAAATGAACAGAAAGATCAACAGCACAGGTAATCATAGAATGAGTCTGAGTCTGTGACTTGTTGGTTGCATTGCCCCCAATCCCCCTTGGTATGCTGCAGGATGATGGATGGACCACACAGTGGTCCACCCATCATCCTGTCATCCTATTCATCACTATAATTCCTCTCTATATTTTGCAGGACCATGGATGGACCACTGCTGGGGCATGTTGCCTGGGTGAGGAATAAGGCCCTGGCAACATGTCCACAGCAGTGGTCCATCCATGGTCCTGTCATCCTATTTATTGATTCTTTGTTTAATGCAGAACCAAACTCACTACATGCTGTCATTCAAGAACACCTCTAAGTACTTCTATACATACCACAATTCACTGTTTTTGTATCATTTTGTTCTGTTGGAAAAGCAACCTTGACACATCTGGGATTGAGGAAAAGATGTGGTCTGAACTGGTAATTTTTCATTGGGTAGGGTTGGGGTTAGGGTTTATGTGGCCTGACTTGGTGCACATAGTGGACATCTTGCAAGCTTTTCCATTTGATCAATCAAACCTCTATTTAACCTCTAAGTACTTCAGTAAATATGACATTCATGGTTTTTGTAGTATTTTGATCTCGTGGAAAAATAACCTTGATGTTATGAGGATAAGTACAGTGGGAAAG
Organism: Paxillus rubicundulus Ve08.2h10; assembly: GCA_000827395.1. Classification (NCBI taxonomy): domain Eukaryota; kingdom Fungi; phylum Basidiomycota; class Agaricomycetes; order Boletales; family Paxillaceae; genus Paxillus; species Paxillus rubicundulus. Next base: position 10,501 of record KN825991.1, read on the forward strand.
AACAGGAGTACATAAATCTAATCAAACATGTTGGACACTTTGTCCTTCGACTTGTTGATGGTCGTTGCAAAAGCAAGGCATACAGGAATCTGGCAGCAGCAGAGTGGAACAGGAAACTCTTCTTTGTTTTCATCCAAGGACATCTGTGGAGTCAATACAATGTCACAATCACCACCTCAAACTCCTTCATTTTCCATTTGCAAAACACAACATTGAAGAACATGTTGAGTAGAACCCACCAAGAGCATACATGTGCCATTGTAAAGGCCATGGCTTGGGTCCAAATCCACAGTAGCATGAGTGGTACTCCATCCTTAAGCTCAAGCTTGTGAAGGGGAAATCCAGAAGGATCCAATGTGTGAAGAAACTCAGTAGGAATACATTTGTACTCCCTTTCAGTGACAGAATCTGTGCTGGTATACATCACCTTTTCTCCTGTAAAGAATGGGAGAATGGATGTGTTGATCTCATTTGCATCTGTGTTCTTGGCAGAGAGAATGGTGTGATCCAAGAAGTATCCATCTGGTAATGGCACTGGATCAAGTAGCTCACTATAGAGAGTATTGATAAGTGACTGCATATTATTATGGGCACACACATATGATCAGGAAGAGTAACTTCATGTTCAACATCTAAACCAGCTGCTGCTCTAATCTCGAGGATGACAAAATACAGTGAACTCTGGAACTGGAACACCAACTCCATGCTCCCAGAATGTTGGAGTTCCTACCTCCACTCTGCTGCCAGGCAGAACCACTCGGAATCTCAATGACCACTCGGACTTTGTACAGACTTGCACAGACTCTTATCACACTTCATCCTTTTCTCATCATCACTCCCAAGCCTCCATTGGCACTCCATCACTTGCTGACATCGTGTCATATTCCGCGCCGCGCAAGTCAACTCCGCCTCTCCGGAACCCACTCCGGGCCAAGTCCGCCTTCTCCGTT
>KN825992.1:0-11443 GCA_000827395.1 Paxillus rubicundulus Ve08.2h10
GTTTGAAACCGCTGCCTCCACTTTCTTTTCCTGCCCCTTGTCATACTGTACATGTGATCCACCACATGGCCTGGCCCCTATCTTCGGAGAAGGGCATCCCGACGGATGACTAAGCAGGTGGACAGCCCGGCATGACCTCTTGTGCCCACAGATAAGGCACTGTGGCGCCTACGGCACCACAGCGCTACAATTTTGCCAATGAAGCGACTTTGCATGCCATCCTTAGTTACCAGTAGATGAAACTTTGAGGTCGTCGCCAATTTTCTGCAGCCCTCTCGAGTGCATTGCCATTAGTGCTACATTCATGATTTCAATGTGAGCTTGTGTTAGATTATCGAGCTGCGAGTGGTAATATAAGCCTTGATCTTGACAAGATTGAAACTGCCAGTGGTTGATTAGAGATGACGGAAATGTCCGATGCTGAGCGCTGAGCGTTGGACCCACTACTATGGAGGCTACAAGTGCTACATGTTCCTATGGGCTACTAACTCGGCAGGGCCCTGCTAATGTCACCTTCATTCGCCGGTCGTTTTCCTGATGATGGGACGAAGACGTTTCAGGAAGCGCGATGACATCCGTCGACGCGTGTTAGGGGGATGGTGCATGCTGCCGAGAAAACACACGTAACAGGGGATAAGGCATCTTACGACGCGCCATGATCCGTGCTACACGACGAGACAGGTCCCACCACGCTGTAACACCCGTGCTCGCATGATGGACAGGGCGATGGCGATGCTCTGTCCGTGCCGTCACAGGGAAGAGCGACGGGAGTGGGGGTCAAGGCTCAGAGCTCCCCGTCTCTTGCAGACAGCCTTGTACGACTAGAAGCATATAATTTGGCCAATGAAGGGTGATAGAGGACGACAATTGCTGGAGCACTGACGGGGATCTGCGAAGTGCGATAAGCAAGCGAGAGAAGTGTGCATGTGTTGATTAGAACCGGGTATGGTTTCGGTGGATGGTTTCAATGAGGCGTCACTGGCCCAGACCAGGTCAGTGGAAAGACGTACAAAAGACTTTGGATCACGACAAAGGAACGTGTCTAGTGTGAGTGAGGGGAATGGAGGAATGATGAGCAAGTCCTATCAGACGCTGTCTAGCATCGTCGCAGGCCAACCAGATAATTGGGATTGCCACTGCGCCCATCGTCAACCGCGACGTCGCCCCACTGCGCTAGCCCATGGCCACTGGCCCCAACGACGACCAAAAACCCCAATGAAATGTCTCGTACCATGTGTGGCTATGCTGATATTTAGCGCGTGTGAATATTGGGGGCCGACAGCGATACGACGGTTTATATACCCTCTCCGTCTGTCAGTTCTCCATCTCTCTCTCTTCCCTCTCTCACCCATCATGTCTTCAAAAGGTATGTACGCCCTCATCGTCACGCATATACTCACCCTCATGATCAAATCTTCTAGCTATCCGTGAATACGACGCAAAACTCCTCCTCGCCTACTGGCTTGAGCGCGCTCCTCCCGCCCACCCAAACTTTGCCCACCCAAAAGGCTCTCCTCTCGTCTTCCCTTCCCCAAAGGTAGCTCAGATCCAATGGGACCCCGAGTCCGGTGCCGTTACCCCAGACAGCCTCCTCCCATCTTGGCTGCAGACCACAAAGCTCGTCGCAAAGCCTGATCAGCTCATCAAGCGCCGTGGAAAGGCCGGCTTGCTCGCCCTCAATAAGGATTGGCAGGACGCGAAGAAATGGGTCCTGGACAGGGCTGGTAAACCACAGAAGGTCAGTCGTAGTGTCGCGTTTTCTTCTTCACTGCGGTATGCGCGTTGCTTGATCGCGATCGTAATCGCACATCTATGTATCACGTGCAAACGTACTCATCTCTTTACTCCTTCATCTCGTCACATCTTCACCAAATGCTCAACCTATCTCCAGGTCGAATCCGTAACTGGCACTCTCAACACCTTCATCCTCGAACCCTTCCTTCCCCACCCACAATCCACCGAAGCCTACATTTGCATCACCTCCTCCCGTGTATCCGACACAATCCTCTTCTCCCCCACCGGTGGTGTTGACGTCGGCGACGTCGACAAACATGCCTCCCGTCTCGAAATACCCGTGGACGCTAATCTCTTCCCCACACGATCCGACGTCGAGAAACTCGTCGGTCCCTCGTTCGTCGGACAACGCAGAAATGCATTGGTAGATTTCGTCATGAGGCTATATAGCGTCTACGCAGACCTCCACTTCGCCTACCTAGAGATCAACCCACTCGTAGTCCTCGACGATGGCGCCATTCAGTATCTTGATATGGCTGCCAAGCTCGACCAGACTGCCGAGTTTATCTGTGGGCCCAAATGGGCCATAGCGAGGGATCTCAGCGTTTATGAGGGTGCTGGTGAGTCCGTGAGCACGACGGGCGCCAAGGGAAGCAAGGTCGGCGCTGACCGAGGACCCCCTATGGTCTGGCCTGCACCGTTTGGGAGGGATCTGACGAGAGAAGAGGGTAAGTTCCCCGTGTCACCTTCACGTAACCTCAACTTACCTCTGATCTTGCACCAGCATACATCCAAAAGCTCGACGCCTCTACGGGTGCCTCGCTCAAACTCACTGTGCTTAATCCTGAGGCTCGCATCTGGACAATGGTCGCAGGCGGTGGTGCCTCCGTCGTTTACGCAGACGCGATCGCAGCAGCCGGATTTGCACACGAACTCGCCAATTATGGAGAGTACAGTGGAGCACCGACAGAGGGTCAGACATTCGAGTATGCAAAGACTATTTGTGAGTCCTGTCCTCGGTGTGGATTTTGTGATAGTGGAGCACCATGGCTAATCTACTGCCCTCTCCCTATTACCAGTGGACCTGATCACTCGCCCCGCACCCCGCCCCGACGGCAAAATCCTCATCATTGGAGGTGGTATCGCTAACTTCACCAATGTTGCCGCGACGTTCAAGGGCATCATCAGGGCATTGGAGGGTGCGAAGGTCGGGTTAATTGCTCATGGGGTGAGTTGGCCCTTTTGTGCCTCGAAATGTGTTGGAGCAGTAGATGAGATCGCGGGGCGCTATGAGCGGTGAAATTCGTAAGGTCAACGGCTAACGCGCTCGCCTACAGGTCAAGATCTACGTCCGTCGTGGCGGGCCTAACTGGCAGGAGGGTTTGAAGGCCATGAGATTACTAGGTGGGTTTTCTTAGTGCACAGGCGGGTCATGGTTGTCGACGCACCACTCGCACTGTGACGTCGTCCTTTCCCGCAACGCACGTGCTAATCATCTCCTTCAATCTATCAAGGCGAATCCTTAGGCGTCCCCATCCGAGTCTTCGGCCCTGACACTCACATCACCGAAATCGTCCCTCTCGCTTTGGGCATGAAACCCACCAAACCTTCACCAATTTCTGTCCCCAATACCGCACCTGCCTCTCCCAAGGCCGTCCCTGCCACCCCCGCGTCAGCGGTTCCCTCCCCTTCTGAGGTCGGCACGATCCACGCTTCGGGCGAGCGTACCCAACCCAATGACGTCGTTGTTCGCTTTGACAGCGCCCCCACCCAAGACGGCCACGCCGCCACTCGGCCAGCGTATAGACCCTTTGACGCTGATACGCGCAGCTTCGTCTACGGTCTCCAACCTCGCGCTATTCAAGGAATGCTCGACTTCGATTATTCGTGCAAACGTTCCCGTCCTTCCGTCGCCGCGATGATCTACCCCTTCGGCGGGCACCACATCCAAAAATTCTACTGGGGTACTCGCGAGACTTTGTTACCCGTGTACACCTCGCTCGCTGAAGCCGTTAAGAAACACCCAGACGTGGACGTTGTCGTCAACTTCGCGAGTTCGCGCAGTGTCTACAGTAGTACACTGGAGTGTCTCGGATTTGAAGGCATTCGAGCTATCGCTTTGATTGCGGAGGGTGTTCCGGAGAGACAGGCAAGAGAGATTTTGGTCAAGGCCAAGGCCAGGGGCGTCTTGATCATTGGGCCTGCGACTGTGGGCGGGATTAAACCGGGTTGTTTCAGGATCGGAAATTCTGGAGGGTGAGTTGTGCCACCCTCTTCTTTGCGCATTTCTTCCCCCTTCCCCCTCGATGACTCGATAACTGACCTTCGCTCGTGGCGTAGTATGATGGACAACATTATTGCTTCCAAGCTCTACCGTCCCGGCTCGGTCGGCTACGTTTCCAAATCGGGAGGGATGTCTAATGAGCTCAACAACATCCTGTCTCTCGTAACCAATGGTACCTACGAAGGTATCGCCATCGGTGGTGACCGTTACCCGGGATCCACATTCATCGACCATCTCCTGCGCTACGAAGCCGATCCTCAATGCAAGATGCTCGTTCTCCTCGGTGAAGTTGGCGGTGTTGAAGAATACTCCGTCATCGACGCTGTCGAATCCGGCCGCATCACGAAACCCATCGTCGCCTGGGCCATCGGTACCTGTGCCAAGATGTTCACGACCGAGGTTCAGTTCGGACACGCCGGTTCGATGGCCAACAGTGACTCCGAGACAGCAGATGCTAAGAACCGGGCTATGAAAGCTGCTGGGTTCATCGTTCCTGATACGTTTGAACAACTTCCGGAGGTGTTGAAAGAGACGTATGAGAAGCTCGTCGCGCAAAGGACTATCGTACCCGCTAGGGAGGTTGAGCCACCGGTCATTCCTATGGACTACAAGTGGGCACAGGAATTGGGGCTCATTCGCAAGCCTGCTGCGTTCATTTCAACGATTTCAGATGAAAGAGGACAGGAATTGCTTTATGCGGGCATGCGCATTTCGGACGTGTTCAAGGAAGACATTGGTGTGGGTGGTGTCGTTGCGCTTTTGTGGTTCAAACGCCGCTTGCCTGCCTATGCTGCTAAATTCATCGAGATGGTGTTGATGTTGACGGCGGACCACGGTCCTGCTGTGAGTGGAGCCATGAACACGATCGTTGCGAGTCGCGCGGGCAAGGATCTGATCAGCAGTTTGGCGAGTGGGTTGTTGACCATTGGAAGCCGGTTTGGTGGCGCGTTGGACGAAGCTGCGAGTATGTTTTCGGGTGCGAGGGACAGGGGGTTGACGCCGAGGGAATTTGTGGACGAGAGTCGGAAGGCGAACAAGTTGAGTGAGTGCTTTTTTCTCCCACTGCGTTTGTTTTGGGATGAAACATTGATTGACTGACGCCCCTTCCCGACTGGTAGTATCGGGTATCGGGCACAAAATCAAGTCGGTAAACAACCCCGATCTGCGCGTCGAACTCGTAAAAGAATACGTTCACAAGAACTTCCCGTCGCATTCGTTACTTGATTACGCGCTTGCTGTGGAGAAGGTGACGACTGCGAAGAAGGACACGGTGAGTTTGCGTTCGCATTTGACTCTGGGTTTGAGATCGGGATTAAGTGGGGGGTGGTTTCCCCGTCCCTTCCTCGAAATCGGCGCTAAGGTGGGATTAGAGCCGACGTCATCACGCAGGACGGAGCCATCTTTTTTATCCTTGTTCTTCGTTGGAACTCGTGTGGGATGCCGATTGCTGACGTCGTTTTTTTTTTCGTGACCACTAGTTGATCCTGAACGTCGATGGATGTATTGCTGTTTGTTTCGTCGACCTCCTTCGTGACTCAGGTGCGTTTACGCCTGACGAGGCTGACGAGTATATCAGGGTCAGTTTTCTCTCCCAAGCTTGAATACATTTGCTGATCGGCATCTCACAGATCGGGACCCTCAATGGTCTTTTCGTCCTCGGCCGTTCGATCGGTTTCATCGGGCACCACCTTGACCAAAAGAGACTCCGCGCGCCACTCTACCGCCACCCCGCTGACGACATCTTCATTAACATGGCGGATCTGTCGCAGCCCCGAGTGTTGGGAAAGATGGCCTAAGTATGACGCTGGTGGGTGGAATGTGGCCAAGAACATAATGGATGGAGGATGATAGAACGAGACTTTAATGCCATGTAATACCGCTTTCTTTCAACGCCTGTTCTCGTCGTTTTTTTCCCTTGGTTTTCCCCTTCGTAGATTGGTTCCCATTTTTTGCGACGTCCGGGGTTTGTGCGGAGATGATTATGTGCGGGTGCTTTTCATGTCGTGATGAGTTGAAGGAAGTTCTGTATCCCTGTCTATGTCTGTCCTCGATGCGAAGCCCGCCGTCTGCAATATCCTTTTGTTGGTCGTTAGAAAGGTTCCGTACGTATACGTACTCTGTCATACCCTCCGAAACAACCCACCGGGCCTACGTGCATCCCTCTGACGTGTTTAGTGAGAAATACTTCTATCGATGCACTCGTTGTCTGCGTACTCCAAGCATTCGAATCTTTATATGCATCCCACCCAGTGGTACAAGAACCACACCACCTCTGGGGAATAGTATACATGTTCGTGATATCCGCGTCTGAGTCTAGTTTGGATACGCCGTAAGCGTAGGGCCCACGACCGTGGCATCACCATGTCCAACGCAGTATATACACGCCAAACCTTTATAAGTTATACACACCACCGCATCGGGGCAAACCCCAGATATAATCGACGACGGAAAGGTGTCAGACGCCTCGATTTCCGCCGTTGTGACGACCCTGACTCCGTCTCCTTTCCTATTCGGTCAATATTATTTCTATTAGCCACTTTGTACTGTACGTCCTATACTACACACACAATGCATAAAATTTCATGATGTCTGTCTGCACTAAATTATGCACAAAATCTCATATTAGGTAATGCATAAAGAATTATGGGGGTTATGTGTTAGTATATTAGGAAATCAGGGGGCCTGATTGCTTCAGAGCACTCTCAGTACAGTAATTTTATACATATGTACTAGTGTACATCATTTTCTTTACTACAACATACCACCCAATCTCGATCAGAAACTGTGCAAAGTTTGAGCTGGGCATAAGCCCTACAATAGATAAGTCTGAAACCCCCTGCACCAAAGGAAGGGGCACCTCCCACACCAAAGACTGAAGCTGTCACAGAGCTGAAACACTGAAACCTCACACTCTATTATTGGCTCATGGTTGTTGCTTATTTCAACAACCATCAACCAATATCCCAGGATGATGTCATCAAGCACTTGGCACAGAAAAATGATGGTGTTCTTATCTTTAATCAATCAAGCCTTTGCTACCTGTCTGAGAAAGGTTGCAAGGAGGACAAAAGGCAGTTCAAATCTGTTTTCATGCCATGCATGCAGGTTACCCTTGACCATTTTTTTCATTCCTAGACAAGACAAGTAATTAGATTTCTTTTCAGTAATTGACTTTGTATTGTATCATCTCCTCATTAAACACCAAGGATTTCAACATTTCGAGTACATTAACAGATTATATAAAATATAAAATATCACTGTTTCACATTTTAAGGGTGACAAAATTTGAAATATCAGGCATGGATTACCAAATTTTTGAAAATCTCAGCACTTTTTCAGCATTTTATAGCCATGAAAATGTGAAAACAGAACTCAAGATGGATAATGGTTCTTTCAAATTACCTGTAAATGTCCTTGAAATGTTGAAATCCCTGCTGTGTGAGTTACACTGCTAGACTGATGAGAGAAGTGGGAGGATGTCACATATGTCACCCATGTGTAACAATATCATCATGCATAGAATCTTTTAATGCATACACTGATCTGGGGACCAGGTCCATGCACTATGAGAAAGTCTACTGTAGTAGTATCTAGTATCCCGACCATGCCAACTCGTCACGTGTTGAGCCATGGCGGAGTTTTGACTACGACAGCGGGTGACAAGCTCGATGAATTCCGAATAGCATGACGAACCTCGACTGCAGCAGCAAATGCCTACCAGGTACGTCCAGGTTGTTCGCTGGACTCTCATTCAGCAACAAAGCTAGTGGCCTCCACTCAAGTCCTCAGCGCTGCAGAAGCGAACAAGAGATCCAAGTTGGCACGCAAGTGTAGCAACTTGCACGAACTCGGACTGATTGTGGTTCCGTTACCAATTTCATGGCACTCGTGGATCATTCACTTGGATGGTTTCAAAGGTATCAATACATAAATGGGCCTCGATTTTTGCCGTACGTGCGTACGTGTAAGTTACGTGCCAATCTCCCGTTCTCCGACCTGGACTGATGGATAATCTGATCGTGATCTGGATTTGATGGTTGTGAGTGGATTTCAAGTTTATGGCACTCATGGATCGTTCCCTCGGACGGTTTCGAAAGTATCAATAGAAGGCCCTCGATTTCTATTCGACGTGTGTGTTCATCTCTTGCTCGACGACCTGGACTGATGGATAATCGGATTGTGATGTCGGATTGTGATTTCGTAGTTGTGACTCAGAGTCAGCGCTCATTGATAGTCACTGGATGCGTCTATTTCCGCCGTGTGCGTTCCAATCCCTCACTCTGTGACTTGGCACATCATCTGCGTCTGGCTCTTTTTCCATTTCAGCGTTTGATCAGTGAGTTGGCGTGATTGCGTTTCAAATTCCATCGTTCGCTCGGCCCATCTACAAAATCGGGGTGTTCGGAGAGTTAGGTTGCCTCGTTTGCCATTCCACGACTTGGACTGATGGACAATCTAATTCAAGTCGATACTTCGGATTGTGATGCCACTAGTATGTTTCAATTCCTTTTTTATCATTAAAAAAATCGTATTCACTCAGCCGCATCCATGAAACGCCGAATGACGGAAAGGTGCGGCCGTGATTTCCCCTGTGCACGTTCGCCCTTTACTCTACGAGTTGATGTCGATCTGCGTCCGGCTCGTTTTTCTTTCGGTTCGGGAGCGAGCGTAATTGCGTTCCAAATCCTATCAGTAGATGCGCCATTCACTCGGCTATTCACAAGAACGACAGGGCGCCTCGCTTTCCGCCGTGTATCTCACACGCTAACGACTGGCACTGGTAGGTAATCAGATTGTGATGTCCAGTATGTTTCGGTCCCCGATGTCCGCTATATTCGCTCCTCGCCCTACGACTTGACGCCGATCTGCGTCCGACTCATCTTCCATTTCAACGTTTAGTGAGTGAGGGTCACTTGGACATCCACAAAAACCCCTAATGGGGAACGGTACCAGTAGATGGACCTCGATGTCCGCTGTGTACATTGTACCTGCATCTTTCATTGCACGACTCGAACTGGTGGATATCTATCTCCATCTGGTTATGATTATGATTGTGATTCTGTGGGTGGTTGCGAGTGTGTTTCAATTTCATCGTTTACTCGGAAGCATCCGAACGACGGTTTCAAAGGTATCACGGGTTTCCCCTGTGCTCGCATTGCACGACTTGGGACATCTGATTCTGATCGCGGAATTGTGAATGTGTTCAGAAGAACATCGATCGACCATGTTGCCATCATTCACTGATCATCATCGATTCACGCGGCTGCACCTCTTCCATCTGGGAAAAACCCGGAACAACCCAAGGAAGGCGGTGATAATTTTCTAGAAGTGCTTCGGAGTTCTCATCGCTCGTTGGAGGGATATGTGGGTGTTAGCGAGTACTTGTCATACACCGTTTTTCGTCTGCATGTATCCAAGTTTGTACTGCACTCGCAGCGAAGGAGAAAGAATCAGCATTGCACTGCCCAAGTTAGCTGAATGCCAGTCATGCATGATAGCATACTAATGCATCGTCGTGGTGTACGCGACGCCCTCCATCAGAGCCCGGACGAGTTGAAAGCGAAAAGCACATGTTCACGGCAGAACACCTTCAGCAGCCGAGGCCCTTAGATCACACCAATAAAACCCAGAACAAGCGAGTGTATTAAAGAACACCGATGAAGCGGTGTCCCAGAACAAAGCACTATGTATTGATGGTATATCGAAATTTTAAGCCCAGCCGGAGTAAATGTTGAACCCGTCTGGAAGACCACCCCTCGACGGTGTTTAGGCGTTGAGGTTGATAGGGGTGCAGCCAACGTTGACGAGGCCGTTCTGTGTGAGAAGTTGTCAGCACAATATGCATTAGTGAAGACGGAAAAAGGAACGCACGAATTGGTTGTCAGTACAGCAAACTGGCTGCGCGGTGCAGTCAGCACCGGAGCCAGTTCCGACGACGGTGATGGGGGTGCAGTCAGTGCCGACGTTACCAGTGACACCAGCAAGGGCGTCAATGACGCCGAAGTAGCTGAACAGCTGGTTCAAAGAGCTGGCCTGTAGTATGCAGACCGTGAGGAGGTGCATCGCAGAACAATTTGCGAGGAACTCACAGACTGGACGTTGTTGCAGCACTGCATGCTGCCGGTGTTGCATTGGCTAGTAGGGACAGCGCCAGCAATAGCGAGGGCAGCAAGGGAAGCGACAGCAAAGAGACGGGCGAACATGGTGATATTGTGGGTAAGGGAAGGCTGGGTTGGGGTTGAGTAAATGAGTGTGGTTGGTAAAAGTAGAAACTTTTTGAGATGGGGGAATTGGAGGAACTACTGGGCTGTCTTTATACTATAGGCCTGTACCATTTCCTCCGAGCAATAATTCTATTACGGCAACATCGCGGTGTGATTTTTTGGTTTTGTTAGGCTGTTCGGGTCCCAGGCAGCCCACCCTGAGGCATGAGGACAGGGCTGAGGGCCCACGAAATATTGTCGGTAGGCAGACAAGCGAATGAGCGAAGTTGAAGACACAACTTAGGTCGTATCGCTTAGTGGGGGAATGGGTGTTGGCGAGTGCCAAGTATACTAGCATCATCTGTGACTGGTCAGATAGCGTAATGGCAATGAGACAAAACAAAATGTGGGCAGATCACATTGCACGCGTCGAAGGTCACAGGGGTCCTTCTCCAAGGCAGGGGCAACCCGAAAGGGTAAGGCCCGCCAAAGAACAGACCACGACAATATTGACATCTGCAAGGGCCTTGGCCCTCGAATCACACCCATAAAACGCAGAATGAGTATATTAGCTGAGCACCGACGGATCAGTGCCCAGGACAAAGCACTACGTATGAATAGTATGGAGGCGAAGGAGATTTTCAACCCAGCCGGAGAACATGTCAAAACCGTCTGAGAGAACACCACTCGACGCCACTTAAGCGTTGAGGTTGACGGGGGAGCAGCCAACGTTGACGAGGCCGTTCTATGTAGTGGTTCATCAGTGCACGAAGGACGGTAGACAACCAAGGCCGACGTACGAATTGGTTGCTTGTGCAGCAAACAGGCTGTGCAGAGCAGCTGGCACCGGAGCCAGTGCCGACGACAGTGATAGGAGTGCAGTCAGTGCCAACGTTGCCAGTAACACCAGCGAGGGCGTTGACGATACCAATGTTGCTGAGGGCGGTGTTCAAAGCACTCGCCTGTACACCGACCGTCAGGGGTTGCTTCGCAGAACAATGCACAAGGACTCACCGACTGGTAGTTGTTGCAGCACTGGACGCTTCCAGTGTTGCACTGACTGGCAGGAGCAGCAGGGATAGTGCCAGCGAGGGCGAGGGCAGCAACGGAAGCAACGGCGAAGAGACGAGCGAACATGTTAATGTGAGGGTAAAGGAAGGCTGGGTTGAGATTGTTAATGAGTGTGGTAGGTACTGGACAAAGCAAAGACTTTTCGAGCTGA
>KN825993.1:0-11442 GCA_000827395.1 Paxillus rubicundulus Ve08.2h10
CTGCGCTCAGCCTTCACACCCTCAACCATATCCCTCAAGTTCTGAGCTTGCTTGGCTGCCTTCTTGCTCTTCAAGGAGATCTCACTGATCTCCGGATCACTTGATGCTTCACCGTTGTTGTAATCGTTTCTGGTAAGTTTCTCCTTCTTGATCACCAGTGTAGTGCCTCTGGCCCCACTGATCTGGTTAGAAGCTTCTGCAGATCTGGAAGTGTTCTTCCCTTTTGTGATTGGACATGGCTGTGGCTGAACACCCCTCCTGCCCTTTGGTTCTGCCTCCTTGGCCTCCATCCGCATCTCCATATCAGCCAGGTGGTTAAGCCCCTCCACTGCAGCCTGTTCCTTAGCTGCCTGGGTCTCCTTTAGACGTTTGTTGTCAGCAGCTTTCTCAGCCCTTGTTAAGATGCTAATTCCTCTGGGCTGTCCGGAGTTGTTGGAGGCAGAGCAGACATTGGCTTCAACTTATGTGTTGCGCCCTTGTCCGAGTTCAGTCCAATATTTACTAAGGGCGGAGATGAGGAGCGGAGCGGAGTGACGGCGGTACCAGGTGGTAAGGCGAGTTTGTCGAAGGTCAGAGGTCGGAGGGTCAGAGTGATGACAAGAAGGCTGGCTTCAAGCATTGAACGAGGGACTTAAGTTTGGACAGAGAGGAGGAGTGATCAAAGTCGATATTCGAACTGACGAATACAGAATACAAAAAGGGGTTTATATACTACGGGGACAAGTAAACACAGAGGGCACTGGAGTGCCGGAGTGAAGCGGGATGTGAGTCAGAGATGTCAAAGAGATAGGATTAAATCGGGAAATGTCAGAACATCGGGAAATGTCAGAACATCGGGAAATGTCAGAAATCGGATTGTTCGCAAGGTGGAAACATTAGATATGTCAAATGTCTGTCAAAGATGTGAATGATAAGAAATCAAGGCACAGGAACGGGAATGTTAAGGAGAAGGTGTAAATGCAGAGGAACAGAGAAATGGAGAAATGAAGAAACGGAGAAATGGAGAAACCGAGGGCAGAGAAAGCGGACTTGGTCCGGAGTGGGCTCCGGAGAAGCGGAGTTGACTTGCGCGGCACGGAATATGACAGCCCTGGTACATCTTTTCACCTGAGATTGAAGGACAATATTACCAGGATGAGTTGTTGCATTTTTAGTGTGAGTTTAATGAGGAGAAATGTCGCCGGAAGATGCGGTGGAGGCCATAGAAGTGCAGAGAATGAGCAGCAGGAAACATGAAGAAGGAAGTACATGGGTGAGAGTGGAAAGGTAAATTAGAGGAATTAGCATAATTTGTAAGTTCTGTTTTCACCCTGACTCCACTCAAGTACCTAATACATTCTAACAGAGATTACAACTATAACATCCCCCCCCTCCATGTACTAGTACACCATTTTCTGCAACAAACACCATGTCCTCCACACTGAGCAGATTCTGGATTCACCACCCAGACTTCAATGCTTTACAAATACCCTGTGGGTACCCCAGCTGCAAACACTTCTTCAAAACACCTGCAGGATGCACAAAGCATCGCCACGCAGCCCACCCTAACATTCTTCCCTCCCCTGCTATTCCCCCATGTCCCTCCAGCAGCTCTCCATACTCAGCTGCAGGTGGAGATGGGGACATTGGTGGGCCAGCAGCCGCTTCCATCCAGCAGGGTATTCCAGAAGTGGAAGATGAACAGTTTTATGAGCCAGACGAGATGGGTGAACACCTTGAAGGCTCGGGAGATGGTGAATCTCCACCATCCTCCACATCAGAAATAGAGACAGCATTTTATGGGCATGGGGACAGGTTGTACAGGAACTTTCATACAAAGCTTAATGGTGAGTTCATGCTGTGCATCCCTATATTATGGTAAATTTATGATGTTGTGCTGTACAGCATGCCCTTGTGACAAGCAAGGAAATTTTTTACCTCAAAACACACCACCCAAACCAAACAACAGTGATCCAGATGATTGGACACCATATGACAAATGCCTTCAATTTGAAACTGCTGAGCTGCTGTTCACACGTTGTGAAATGTCGGTGGAGCAAATCAACATCCTCCTTGACCTGTGGGCAGCTAGCCTCCTGAAGTACAGAGATTCACCACCATTTGCTAGCGCTCATCACATGTACAAGATTATTGATGATACACCTCTTGGCAACGTCAAATGGCAAAAGTTTGGTGTCCAGTATACCGGCAATGTTCCCCAAGCGAACCCACCTCCTTGGATGTCACAGACCTTTGAGGTCTGGTTCCATGACCTGCGATCAGTCATTCATTAAATTCTTGGCAATGCAGACCTTGCCAATGAGATGGATCTATGACCTTTCCGTGAGTACTCAAGTGATGAGGGTGATCACCAATACAAGGATTTCATGTCCGGTGATTGGGCATGGGACCAGGCAGTGAGTCATTTCGCTTTCTTTGTTTCAGCTTCTCACCAAACGGCTCTTACTAGGACATCATCTCACAAGATGCATGCTCACACAGCAGCACGTTTGTGCCTGTTGTCCTGGGAAGCGACAAGACAACTGTTTCTGTCACTACTGGGAACAACAAATACTATCTGTTGTATGCCTCCATCGGAAATGTCAGAAACCATATCAGGCGTGCACACAATGATGCCGTTGTGCTCATTGGTTTCCTTGCCATCCCAAAAAGTATGTGCATTGACTTGTATAGTTCATTATATCTCATAGTTTGTTCTAGCAACGAAGGAGCATGCATCAGACACTGCCTTCTGGAAGTTCCATTGTCAATTATCTCACTCATCACTTGCCACGATTCTTGGCTCCCTGAAACCAGCGATGACAAAGCCTGAAGTAGTTAGGTTTGGCGACCAACATTATCGTTGGGTGATTTATGGTCTCGGTCCATATATCACAGACTATGAGGAGCAGGCCCTGCTCACATGTATTGTATGTGGATGGTGTGCCAGGTAAGATTTCCATCTTTCTAGCATCTGAGTCCATTGTCATGATCATTGCTGACCCAAAACCGGTTTTCGCCAACAGATGTCAAGCAAACCGAGCAAATCTTGACATGGATGCACTGTGGTGGTGTCGGGAGCATACTGAGCTCCTCCTTCAAGAGAGTACCCTTTCAGTGCTTTGGGACAACTACAGAATAGTGGGAGACCTTGTGGTACATCTCTCAGAGCCTATTTAATGTGTTTGTACATCAATATAACTGTGTAACCCCTAGCCATTTACCAATGACTTCCCTCAAGCGGACATACATGAACTCATCACCCCTGACCTCCTGCATCAGCTCATAAAAGGGACATTTAAAGACCACTTAGTAGATTGGGTTGGTGACTACCTCAAGGCAACACACAGAACAAGGGATGCCAAGCGCATCATGGATGATATTGATTGATGGTACGTTTCCCAATGTCCAAGTCAATGTCTTACTGGCAGTTGAGCTCATAGCTAATGTCCTTAGAATTTCCGCTGTTGCCCCATTCACTGGTCTACGGCAATTTCCTCAGGGACATGGATTTAAACAATGGACAGGGGATGACTCCAAAGCGTTGATGAAGGTAATTCTAAAATTCCTCATGATCTTTAAGACTGTTAACAATCGTCCATATAGGTTTACATTGCTGCAATTGAGGGTCATGTTCCACCAGAGATTGTGCACACATTCTGTGCCTTTCTCAAATTCTGTTATCTAGTGTGGCGCAATGTTATCTCTGAGCAGGCTCTCAAGGAGGTCGCAGATGCCATCCACCGATTTCACCTCTACTGTGAGATTTTCAAGACCACAGAGATCATCACAACCTTCTCACTTCCTTGCCAACATTCAGTCAAACATTACCCATCCCTTACATGACTTTTCGGTGCTCCCAACAGTTTGTGCTCATCAATCACCGAGTGTGAACATATTCGTGCTGTCAAGAAACCATATCACCGTTCAAGTAAATACAAGGCACTCGGCCAAATGCTTCTCATGAATCAGTGGCTCGACAAGCTCACTGCACCTCGCATCGAATTCAGAAGCTGTGGTATGCTTGACAGAACATGTTTATTGGCCACAATATTAGCAATAGGTATGTCATTCTCACTTCTCACTTTCTCTCTCTCCATTAATGCATAAATCCATAGCACAAGCATGTCCAGTGCCTCCACCTGATGCAAATGAACCTGCCATCACAAACACAAAGACAGGGGAAGAAGCTGAACAGCCCACACTGGCAGGAACTGCAAGTGTGCTCGGTGATAATGAACTCGCCCTCACTGACCATGGGGCAACAATTCTCTCAGCTCATGTGGAACTGGCATGAACACCTCATACATCTCCATTTCAGTCTCATTGATTAGTTACTAACCTACTACATTGTCACTTTCACAGAATGAAAATGTGCTTGCACCATCCCAGAGTTGGCTACTGAGCTTGCCATACCGCTGTTACCTGACCTCATCTGCTGGTTTCTCTTTGGACAATTATACCCTGACGATCCTCAAGACGCAAGCCAGATTCCACTTGCTGGTTGCCCATGCTTCGAGGGCCGTATATCAACATTCAATTCAGCATCCACCCGCTTCTATGCCCCGAGTGACCTCAGTGGTATTGGCAGTATGCAGACTGAATTTGTTCACTTGGCGCCGGTGTGGAGGGGTGAAGGCCCATGACTAGATTGTGTCTTCATTGGGATGAACACAAACGATCTGAAGGATACAAGAATGCATGCATATGACATTGCATGTGTACTCCCTTTTTTCTCCTTCTCATGTAGGGCTGTCACCTACCCATGTGCCATTGTGCACTGGTTTGATAAAATTGGCAACAATCCCAATGAGGACACTAGAATGTGGATGGTCTGGCCAGGATTTTGTCCTAATAAGACACCATGGATTGACATCATACATGTTGACATGATTTATCGCACTGCACATCTCCTCGCTATCTACAGAACCAAATTCATTTCACAGGACATCAAGCCTTGGCATTCATATGATGCTTTCCAGGTGTTCTATGTAAATAAATATGCTGATCATCATGTGTTTGAGATTGCATCTTAGGATACTTAGTCAACTTTCACAATTTTTGGTGGTTGAATGTAAACTACTTTGGAGTTAGCCACACTTTGTCCTGAAATCTATCAGCTTTCTTAACTTCAAACTCATTTTTGCCCTTGGTCCACTGGCCTCACTTGGTATCTTGTTGAAATAGTCAGCAAATCATGAGTTCTCTTAATTGATATGTCATTTTTTTTTGCTTTTTGGCCTTTTACACTGGCAATAAGTACAAAAAGTTTGATAAAGTGTCCTGTTAAATTCCTGATGAGGCAGGTACTCAGCCCACACCTCATCCTATGCACCACATTAGCATGTAAATAAAAGTGATTGACTGAATACTCACCAATATCTTGTTGATGGTAATGACTTCCATCTTCCATTTGGTGACCACTGACTTGCCTTGGATGTTGGAAATGGCCTGTTGGATATCTTTGCTGGCCTTCTCAGCAAAAGCCTCAAACTTGGCAATGGCATTGGTAGATGCAGAAGACATGGTTTGAATAGTGTGTTGATAAAGCTGTGTTGGCTTGGAAAGTGGGATGGGAGTGGTTGGGGTGAAAGGGTTGTTACAATCCAGAAATGGATTCAAATAGGAACTGATAGCAGGATAGCTGATGTTATGATTGTGGGATTCTACATTTGGTCAGAAACCTTGAAAATTTTCTCAAGCCATAAAGATCCTGAACAACTTCTCCCCATCTACAATTCACCCACTCCACTGATCTTCTTATTTTTGATCCTTTCTGATGCCTTATGTCCACCCAAAGTTACCAAAGCAAGTTTGACATGGAAGCTGAAAACAATGCTGCAGGTCAGGTTAGGTTTGATGTTAAGTTAGATCCATACATCCACAGTGTAATTGAAGCTCAATCCTCTAGATAGACAACACCATGGAGATCAACCCACCATCCTTCTCAGATCACATTGTCCCACCTTCCATTCCATCCCAGAGTTCATTGTGGGACTTGTCCACCCTGAGGTTCTATGGGAGATCTTCCTGATTCTCAGGCCTTCCAGCCACCACTGGTTCCAACTGAATTGATGGCCACATTGCCCAAGGATCTGAGCAACATATGGTTTCCAACACCTCCAGTCATATCTGACAGTCCCCAGTCCCCTACCCCACCATCCCTCCCAATGACAGCACATTACCTATTCCATCCCCATTCCCATTCCCATCTGCATCACAGAGTCCCTCACAACTCCTGAGTCCACACCAATTCCTGAGTCCTCCCATAATTCCATCATCTGATGGCTCCTTGGTCTGATTATCCCCAGATCTCTGGGGTTCAAGATTCTCACCTCTACCTCCTGTGCTATCAAACTCCTGAAATGATGCTGACATTGACATCAATGGAGTTCTTCCAGGAATGGCTGCCTTTGGTCACATCCCCACCTGGGGATCCTTGTCCCAGGAGAGGCTTCAGTCCATCCTTAGGACCTTGTCAGATTGGCCACCTGCAGCAGAGGGAGATCTTGGCCCCAAAGAGTTGGCCTGGTTGGAGTATTGTCAGCCCCTTTCCATATCTTTCCATTCTTTCATTGAATTCTCTACAGACTGACATAAATACTGAACATACCACCTATCCAAGGAGATTCAGAACTGCATCACCCTGATCTCCCTACACCACAACCAATTTCTGCTGATGGCATATGTCCATTATGTAGATTAGTTCCTGTATATTTCCAACCAGAATCTTGAACTCATCTTGCAGATTCAGAGGCTGAATGATACCATACACCACATAGATGAGGTGTTGGCTAAGCTTGGGAGATAAAATTCCCCAGTTATGTACATTGTAAATAGATCACTTATTGTATGATACCAAAGGTTTCTGTACAATGTATGGAGTATACCCGTATGTCATTCATTTCTGTTTCCTTTTGTCAACCAAGGGAACATCAGGGCTTTCTTCCCAGAATCAGCTTGGTGCTTTTTGGCTTCATTTCAGTCTTCTCAGTTGCTTGTCCAGGTCTAACGTAATATCTATATCAGTCCATTGGGGAGCTACAGTAGTCAAAACTAGCTTACCATTGTCCAAGCTATCATGACTTTCTCAGGGTACCCTTTCAGCCTTTTGGCTTTTGCTCTTGGCTTTTGGGCTAGGTCCAGGCTTGTCCCTGGCCACCTTCCTTTTCCTTGACTGGCTGGTCTATCTTCAGTCTTGGATGGCAACCTTCCAGCCATATCAGAGTTGACCCCCAGTGAAAATTGGTTATGCTAGATCCTGTACCTTGATGTTGTGATGTGAATTTATGTTCATTTGTCTGTTGGAATCTGTCCTTGTGTGATTGACAATGGCTTGCCATATCTTGACATATCAGATTAACCCTTACACTTCTTCCTGCAGGCATTGGCATGTTTTGTACTTCAGGCAATGCTACAGCCACAATGCATGTAGTACAAAATACACAATGCCAGTGTAAAGTTCCCTCACATTATTTCTTGCTCTCCAAGTCCACCATGGAAGTTGGACCTAGTTCTCAGCAAGACTCTACATGTTACAACTGTGTCTGTCTCAAGTACAATTTTGGTATCCCTCATGCCATCTCCTCTGCAACATGGTATTGCCATCTCAAAGAAGCCAGTTCACCAGAAGAGTGTGGGCACATGCATGCAGCTAAAGCTGACAGCTCAAACAATAATCCTTTCAAGCAAACAAGACCCCAAGGCTCAGCTGCATGTACATAGATGCAACAACCCCCCTCCCTCACATAAAAGAGACAGGGAGATGGATAGGGCCCAGAGCCCCCCAGAACATCACAAACAGGGCCATCAACAGGACGTGCTTTGTGGCATCAGCAAGGTATGTACTTCTTCTCTGTCCTAGTATCATGACTCTCACTATGTGCAGCCTGGTACTCCACCTCCAGATATTCCCCCTGACTTCCCTCTGCCAGTCTCACCAGTTCTGCTGCCAGCCTTGCCAATTCCACTGCCACCAAATTTACCTGTTACCCCACCAGCTTTGCCTGTTCCTGTCCCCCCAGCTCAGCCACCTGTCCCTCCACAGCAGCACCCCTTTGGCATCAACTACCAGTGTTGGGCTCATCCAAATATTGACATTGGTGCTCTCTCTGGCTCTGCAACATTTCAGCCCATGTGTGACACCATGGACTTCATTCTTGCACTCAGGGATGCATCTACCTCAGACCCAGTCACTAAACTCAGTGAAGATGCCTTGGACCAGCTTCAGAACCCAACCAACATCCCCCTCATCATTGACAGCCCTGGAATCCATCACAGCATCTCTACCTATTTGGCCCTGGAGCATTCATCTCAAGATGCATATGAATGGCTCTGTTGTTCCACCACACAAAGCTTCCCCAATGCACTTGGCATCAAAGATGTTCAGAGTTTCTATAACATAGAAAAACTGATCTGTACCTTCACTGGAGTTGAAGCTATCCATCATGACATGTGTCCCAATACACGCCTTGTGTATACCTGCCTACTACACAATCTGGATACTTGCCCCACATGCAGCACATCTTGGTGGAATGAAGAAAGGTTGCAAGGCTCCAATGGTCACATCAAAGTCCCTGCCCAAACATTCACTACCATCCCCCTTGGTCCACAGCTGCAAGCTCACAATCACAGTCCAGAAAGTGCACAAACCATGTGCTACCTACATGACTGGACTCAACAAATATTAGAAGAGCTTCACCAGACTGGAAGCATCCCCATTGTAGACAATGTTGCAATGGGCTGGGACTATTTAGGGGCAGTTCTTGATGGTGATATCAAGGAACATGATGTTGTTCTCATATTGTCCCTCAATGGCACACAACTCTATGATAGCAAAGAGTCCAACTGTTGGATGTACATCTGGGTCATACTCAAACCTCCCCCCTGATCAATGCTATCACAAATTACATATGCTACCTGGTGGCTTCATTCCTGGTCCCAACAAGCCTAAAAATGTTGACTCATTTCTATTCCCTGGTTTCCACCATCTTTCAGCCCTCCAGTGCAAGGGACTTCCTATGTGTCAGGGTCTGGTTCAATCCCAGAGTGTCCAGAGCAAACCCAAAGGACTGGGGTGTTGGGGTGATTTTTAAGATCTGGTTCCTCCATGGCTGTCCAGAATTGTCAGAGGGGCGGAGTGGACTTCAGTTTCAACTTGTGTGTTGCACCCTTATCTGAGTTCAGTCTGGTATTTACAGAGGGGCAGAGGGGCAGAGTGGTAGAGTGACAGAGTGACAGCAGAACAGAGTAGTTAAGGGAGGTTGGAGGGTCAGAGTGATGATGAGAAGACTAGCTTCAAGTGTCAACCAAGGGAATTAAGGTGGACAGAGAAGAGGAGTGATCAAAGTTGATATTTGAACTGAAGAATACAAAATACAGGAGGGGTTTATATACTACAGTAACAAGTACAGAGTGGAACGGAATGTGGGTCAAAGATGTCGGAAAGATAGGAATGAGTCAAGGGGAGTCAGAACAAGTCAGAATTAGATTAATCAGAAGGTGGAGTTATTAGATATGTCAGATGTCTGTCCAAGTATGAAGGATGAGAAACAAGGTACAGGAATCAGGGACGGGAAAGATAAGTGGAAAGGCAGAAAAGTGGACTTGATATAGGCAAGAAAGGTGGAGTTGAGCCGGAGTAGGCTCCAGAGGAGCAGAGTTGACTGTCAGGACACAGTATATGACAGTGATATGGAAAGGAGTCTGGAGGTGTCAGGTGGGTAAGAGACTGCAGCTTCAACATATATGTTGTGCCCCTGTATGAGTCCTGTCTCTTAATTTCAGGCAGGGGTCAGATTAAAGTCCTGAGTTCAACTCAAGGATCAGAGGAAGGGGTCCAGAGGGTCAGAGGGTTTTTGGGGATTGAGATCTAGTTGATATTCAAACTAAGGAAATGTAGGGAAAGTTACAAGGGTTTATATACTAGGAGTCCAACAGGATATATATGGGTTAGTGTTGGGGGTTAGGGAATCCCAATGCGCAGCAGAAGAAAGCTATGTCAGGATTACTAATGTAAGATGTGCAAATGATGAATGGGAACATGGAATTAGTAAGGAGAAACAAATGATGACAAAGAGAGGAAACATGACAGAAAACAGACATAAGATAGATATGATTACTAATAGAAGAAATCCAAGGATTCAGGAACAGGAAATGGGAAATACAGAACAGAAGAAAGAAATTCCCAAGTATAACCAGATGTTGTCAGGATAGGTCAGAAAATGTCAGAAAGCATTAGAAAGTGTTGGGATTAGGTCAGATGGGATGGGAAAGTCACAGGACATGACACTATGTGGGACCCACTCACCAACTCCCACTACATTTCTCACCTCTACCTCCTTTTCACAACTGCTGATGGGCCAGGTCTCATCTACTGGGATGGGATGGTGGGCCATAGTGGTAAAAATGAATGCCATCTCTATTGTGGTGTTTGTGGTCATTGTAAAGAGCATGGTACACACTACTATCCTGTACTCTTGTGTCCTCATGACCACATTGTTGCTGGCTGAGATCTGTGACTTTGATGTTTTTAATCTTCCTGAAGGTGGCTCTTCCAACTATGGCAACAATCTCAAGAAGATTGTCTCTGTCCACAACCAAACACAGTGGGACAAAATGAAAACTGAGACCAGCCTTACAAAACCTCCCCTTATTCTTGGGCTCATCCTACCCACTCACTCAGAGTCCCCCTCTCTATCACCACCAACATCATGCACCTTGCTGGCAACATCTCAGATTTCCTGCTTTCCCTTTGGCATGGAACTATAGACATTGCACCAAATGACAACTGCACCTTGTGGGACTGGGCTGCACTCAGTGACAGAAATGTCTGGATTGCTGAGCCTGTGCCAATCCCAATGAGGCAGCAGAGAATTTTGGAGACATAGTAGAGGGTGTTCCAACAGTTGCTGAGCGGCAGGAGATGTCCAGATTGCATGATGAGATTGCCACAGCTGTGTGGGCAAGCTATGCAGCTGAGTGAGAGCACAGGGGGGATCCAGTTGCAAATGTACATGGCATGTAACTTCCTTGATTTTGTCTCAGTCATCATGAATTGAATCATATCATCAACATCAATCATGTACAAGTACATAGAACAAGATGTAGTAAATTCAATGTACCTCAGTCACTGCTGCCTGGAAGCTTCTCCAAGCCTTTTCACATAAAACAGCTATCCCTTGTTTTAGAAAGGGCCTGCCCTTGGGTTTTTCTATAGGTATGGTCAATCAACATTGATCCTTGGTTTTTCACTGTAGACTGACCTTCATGTAGTCAACCTATATATGCTCACTTACATCTTTGATATTTACCCCAGTGTCTTCTGAGTATGTAAAACCTGATGTATTGCAGATCTTCTTGACAATATCATATGTTGACTTGAGCTATGAACCAGGTTGACAAAAACTATAATAGGGCAGTGATTGCCCAGACTACTAGGGATTAGCTAGGAGTAGTAAATAA
>KN825995.1:0-11365 GCA_000827395.1 Paxillus rubicundulus Ve08.2h10
AAGATGGAGTATTTCAAAGAGGCCGGTTGGTCTGCTGAGTGGACTGCGACTGCACTGCAGCTTGTACGCGACACTTATGACAATTCATATGTGTCTCGCCATATCATGCCATTGAAGGACAGAGATGTTGAGGTGGATGGGAGAAACATGGAGGCCAAGGTAAGTACCAATGATTACAATGCTATGTATACACTAAGTAGTCTGGCCAGGAATCATCAGACAACATGTTTGACAACCTCCCGTCACTCGCCAAGTCCAAACTGAAGCCATCTCATGATGAATTGAGTGCTTACCTCGCAGATGACATTGTGAATGTCACCGATGTGCTTGTCTGGTGGGCTGAACATCGTGAAACCTATCCCCTACTGTCTTGTATGGCCATCAATTATCTTTCAATCCCTGCTACTTCAGTCGATGTTGAGTGTCTATTCAGCCATGGCCGAATCCTTCTGTCGCACATCCGCAACCGGCTATCCGTTCAAACAATCCGGGCACTACTCTGTCTCAAATCATGGAGTCAATTGGGTCTCGTGAAGGATGCAGATGTAAGGAAGGTTGCCGCCATGGATGATGTCGAGGGCAAAGAGGAGGTCGAGCTACCAGTTGGGTGGGATGTAATTGATATTGAGTAGATACAGTGTTTACATGGTTTCCTACAAGTAATGCAGCATACCCCTGGGTATACCCATCACGGGTACAGACCTGGATACCCATGAGGAGTACCCGTGGACATTAGGACCCCCGGGTTGACAGGTCAAGGGTATTGTGCAGGTCAGGTGTGGGTCAGCATGGTGATACTCAAGGGTTTACCCGTGCAGATCTCTACTTTCATCAGGTCATTTGTCTGTTTATTTATATGACAGTGGAGATACTGTGAAACTTTTCCTTCATCCTATCAGCTCCCTTCAAAGCCATTCCCAAGTATGCATGCTTCTGGGGTGATCAATGCTGAGTGCCAGAGCACCACAGTAGAGCACAACTGTGTGCCATGTGTTTTCTTGTGGAACATATTGTACACTACATTCCAAGTGCAGATGAATAAGTGTGCATGTACCCAGGATATTCCAGATGCTCCTATAGTTTCAAGACATGGTATCTGGTGCTGGGCATTCAGACATTGCATTGGTGGATGCAGCTTCAACAAGCTGGACTAGAAATGGAAAGAGAAGCAACAGAAGTGTCATAATGCATGGTGGTGAGTCATTACCAATTCCGAGCACGAAACCATCAGATTATAGGCACAAGAATATGCTTCCAGGGAAGGACACGTGTGGACATTGGCAAGATACTAGGTACTATGGGCGTCAATATGCAGAGCCTATACCATATATGATATTCTCCTTACAGCACTCACTGCACGCTGATCAGGATACCTCGTGATGAAGGGTAGGCAGATATGGGGGTGCAAACGAACGAATGTGGTGAGTCGGACACGAAGAAGTGGACTGGTCATGCAGCAACGATTACTGACATTTGAAAGGACTGTATGAATGCGGCGTGAACATCGCAATACATGGGTACTCCACCCGGGGTAGAACTGTAACATGAATGAAAGTAAGTAGCAGGTGGAGGGCGTTGTTGCTCGAAAAAGCTATGGGGAGAGTCCCCGTTCAGAGTTCAAGTTAGCCTGTTGTGACAGTAATCGTGACGGATCGTTCTAAGCTGGTGACACGTCACGGTCCAGCCTCGCCGAGTTCAAGGAGGGCCGAGGAAGCATGGGCACGCAGTGTCGCTGCGCGTCAACGCGTCAACGATCAGAGTGACCCAGTGTATTTTCTGTTGCGTGGTGGCCTGAGGTTCGACTTGGTCATTTCTAGGCCACGATGAGCCTGCTACATGCCAATGGCGTGCTGATGAAACCCGGTACAAGTGCGCTGCCTTTCGAGGACATGCAGTGACTACGTATACGATCTTGGTCACGGTGCTGGAGGATCTACGCTGTCCGTTTCCAGGGTTCCTTTGGTTGGCGAATCATGATTCTCGACAGCCGTTTCCCCCTTGGGTACGATTTTGGGGTGGTGAGGGGTCTATTTCAGCCCTTAACCACTACCAGCACCACCATCTTGCTATCCACTAGCTCCCAACACCAACTGCACGATGGACTTGGAAGAATTTGAGATCGATGATCATCACCTCCATTCAAAGATAAGCGGTCTCACTCGTCCAGTCTCGATCACGGACCCCCTCGAGTGGATCGATGCTGAATGGCACACTGCCAGCAGGCGAGCCAGGTGGATGGATCTGCTTGGCGACTATGCAGGGACTGAATGCTTTATAATCGAAGGTACGTCGAAATTACGCCACATTTGTTTGACTGGCTTCAGACGCCGCGCATCGCAGGCCACTCGTTGATCCAATTGGTCATCGATGATCCTCTGCTGGCATTAGCCAAACCCAGCGGTGAGCAGCCGACGTGGTATAACATAAGAGAGGACTAATCAATTGGTTTCCGGAACAGACCCGTCGTTCCAGATCCTTCATGCTGTTCATATACTGGAAAGGACATTGGACGAGCTCATTAAACGCTCAGCGGTATTCGACGTCGTATTTTGGGACGGTAAGTTCTAAGCAATAGTCAGGCAGGTCCGATCCCAAAATCTGAGAACTGGCAGAAACCCGTCATGCTGTGTTGTTAACCGGAGGGAGTAATTTCGAGCAGGCGTCTAGATCACTCGCGCGAAGATTGCTCTTCAACCATCTTATAGGAATATCTCAGGTCCGAGTGTACACGTTCACCGGCTTGTCAGATCCCAGGTGGAAAGAATACCAACTCTTGCACAAAGTGAGTTGTGTTCACGAGTTACATTCAGTCCTCTCACCATGATCATAGCCAATGTTCGCCTTCATCAACGATGGTGGTGATAACAAAAACTCCAAGGACCTTTTCGTTAAACGTCGCCTTCTGTGTCATCGCGTGTTTCTTTTCGATCTCCTCGCAAACGGGTTAGCCCTTGCTCTATTGCAAGGTGCTGAGTTTCGCGATTCGAAGGCAAGCTCCCTTTCTGGATTTGTCATATTCACGCCCTGATACACTTGCTAAAGATCCTTTCATTTGTTTATGAGTCAAAATCTCGACGATCGGACGACATTATACCGAAATCAGTTCGTGGCGCGTTCTCCACTGCATTTCGTGAGCTCGAAAATAAAACCAAGTCCCTTCCGCTCATCCCCCCATTTCACTTGACTCAACCATCACCAAGCCTCGACAGTATTGGCGTCCAAGCAGTTGTCCTTAAGATAGCCCAAGGAGTGCAGATTTCTAATCCGGGGGAGAAAGCCTTATTCTTTGCCTTCCTCATTCACCTACTCCTTCTTCCTCAACTTTCTGCACGAGACCGCGCCAGAAAGTTGGAGCCCATGCTGGACGACTTGAGAAACCAGTTGACGGGCACTTTCCTCCCAAAAGTCCTCTTTGCCACCGAGACAACCATCGTGTTACTGAACACTACTATCGATGTTGACGTGAGGATGTTCATCGCGCTCGTCCGCTTCTTGGCAGAAAATAGCCGTCTCTCATTACGAGGCGTTTTCGGATCTGATATTGCCAAGCTAGTGGAGACCAACCTTTGTGCATTCGCAGTCCCTATTTCCACCTTTTCCCAATACGCCCCTAAATTCCTCCCTCGTCCAGTGTCTCCACCCGCAGAACGTGGCCTCGAACTTCTTCCTTTTAATAACGAGATCTTGGACGAAGAACTCGCACCCCTTCGGGCTTTGAGCGACGGTGGTTCTTCTACGAAAGGAAACACAGAAGATGAGGATGAAGGACTTGACAGGAGTGGATCTGACTCCGACGAATGGGATACAAGTAGCGATGAAGACGAGTGTCCCACAAAGCCACGTGTGGTCGAAGTGGCCAGCACTGGGTACTTCGACGACGGCGCCCTCTTCAACGATACAAAGCACTGGCACAATCCTAAGAAGGCCATATTACCAAAACATCTCGGAGGCGAGGCGCCTGCAACTACGACAGAATGGCAGCGGAATAGGAGGCTTCGCTCCGACCAGCGGTTCATGAAGAGTCTTCACGATCAGGCTGCTACCTTGACAGGCGCATCTGGCGCGGCGCTTCATCAAATCAAAATACCGGCCGTAGGTGTAGCCTCAAATCAGAAGACAGCCAAGGTCTTTGCTTTCGTGCTGTCGTTCACTATTTGTAACTAAAAGACGTTTAGCCGCCCAAACAAAGTTACAAACGTCCTACTCACAAAGGCGGTCAGAAACAGTCGAAAGCCGATGCTATCAGGGAACAGCACGTGGCTCAGAAAGCTCAAAAGCAAGTTGCTGAGTCTATTGCGTGGTTGAGCGAGCGCATCCGTGATCTAGACGCCCAAACTTCGCCGTCCTCCCTGGAAAAGCACCTTTCGGACTTGGAACGGAACCCGAGATCTAAGGAACCGCTCGTCGCGACGGATCTCGCTTTATATCGTTTGCATCGTCTGTTTCAGCAGTGGATTGTGGATCCTCGGGGCTCGTCAGTGGACGTTCGTGACAAGAATTGCGCCGCGATCATCCGTGTCATCAAAGACATCGTCGAACTCAATTATTCAACGAACGACATCTGCAAGTGCATCAAAACCATGCTCGTGACACTTGGCTTCTCCATGTATGCCGACTCGCTCACCGTTCCATTGTCACAAGAAGACCGTCCAATGACCTTTCGATTCGTCAAACTTCTCAAGTCGAAGACCCAAGAGCCACTTTATGAATTCATGCGCATACGAGAGCATCCGATTGAGTGGCAGCTGCGCCTCTTCGGCGAATACATGGACCGTAGTATGGACAGCCAATTGGACTCTCGGGTTTCCTTCAAACCAGATGCTTGGCAAAGAGAGGTCCTCGACGCCGTCGACAAAAATATGTCACTTCTTGTGGTTGGTGCGTGGGGGGCTGGACTCTCCAGTGTTTAGCCGTACTCATCATTGTCTTCTAAGCCCCCACCAGCGCGGGTAAAACCTTCATATCCTATTACGCGATGGAGAAGGTCCTCAGGGGATCGGACGACGGTGTTATCGTTTATGTGGCGCCTACGAAAGCGCTCGTAGCTCAAGTAGCGGCAGAGATATACGCTCGTTTCAGCAAAGATCTGAATGGTCGTGAGTCCACCGTTTGTGCTGCTGCATCACACAATAAGGGATCACCATAATACAGGCAGTTGCTGGGCCATCCACACCCGTGATTATCGCATTCATGACCCACAAAGTTGCCAAATTCTAGTAACTGTCCCGGAGGTACTGGCGATTATGATGCTTTCGCCACCTTTGGCAAAGATGTGGACTCCCCGGGTAAAATGGTACGCTACCCTTCGTCTGTGTTCTTGAGGTTGCTCACACTTCGCGCTCAGCATCATCCTGGACGAAATACATACCATTGGCCAACAGGAAGGCGGATCAGTATGGGAGCAAATCCTCTTGCTCGCTCCTTGCCCCATTATGTCGGTCATATATTCACTTCAACCACAATCGATGACCTGAATGACCTTTTTGTAGTGGCTTATCTGCGACCGTTGGCTCCCCAGAGAAGTTCAACACATGGCTTGAAGCCGTTCAGAAGGCTGGTGACATCCAGCACAAATTCGTCCACCACCCTCACCGTTATTCTCACCTGCGGAAGTTCTTCTACAATATCCATGAGGTACCAAGCAGGGAGTTCGAGTCCATAACATCGTACAAATCTACTGGGAGGATGCGGTATCTGCACCCCATCTCTATGCTTGCATTTGGGGCCGGGTCTATACCTTCCGACCTCGCGCTGGAATCGTCGGATACCTTGGCACTGTATCGTGCTCTCAAGGCCCGCGGAGGATTACCAGATGCCACGTTGGAAAGGTTGGATCCATCGAATTTCTTCCCGCTTGACAGACTCCTTCAGCAAAAGGACATCATCACGTACGATGCTGCGCTAAAAGAGTGTCTAGCCCCTATGGTCGCGACATTCGATCCCCGCAATCCAGAAGCGCCTTTATCCCGTGTCATCGCAGAGCTTGAAGATGTCTCGCTGAACCGAGTGCCGCCTAATATTCTCAATGCACAGCCGAATCGTAAGTTGTTCAGGAGCAATCTGATCAACCTTGTCTGCGACCTCCATGCCCAAGGAGATCTAGTAAGTTTCCCTGTTCTGGCTTTTATGCGTTCCTTAGTTGTGCACAGCCAGCGATTTTCTTCTCCTTTGACCGTACGGACTGCGAAATCATGGCCAACGACCTCTGTTCTGTGTTGGCGACGAAAGAGCGAAAGTGGCAGGACTCCGATCCAGAATGGCAGCGAAAGTTGGTGCAGTATGAAGAATGGTTGTCGCAAGCCAAGGATCGTGCACGGGCGGCTGCGAGAGCAGCAAAGAACAAGGATGAATCAAACGACGTTCCTACGGAGATTGTAGAGTGGCAAGCTTCGTTTGACCCCAAGGCGCCTCTCCCTGCTTTTTCGTTCGCTGGTCAACATACCTCATACAGCCCTGGCATGCTCGATGATGATTTGCGCCAGTTGGCGAGATTTACGACTGCTCCCGAGTGGGCACTCGCATGCCTCCGACGTGGAATAGCTGTTCATCACTCTGGGATGAACAAGCGCTACAGGACGATTGTCGAAAGGTAGATCAATTCGTCATTGATTCCATTCTGATTAACCGAAACTTCGCTAGTTTATTCCGCCGGGGATTCGTTCGTGTCATGTTCGCAACAGGTAATTCTGATGTGAGGCATCAAAGGAAGTAAATCTAATGCAGATGCCCAGGAACCCTTGCGCTTGGTATCAACGCTCCAACGAAGACATCGATCTTCTGTGGTGACTCCCCTTTCCTAACCGCGCTCATGGTGAGTCCTTGCAGCTCCATCTCGCGTGCGTGAGCACCCAACTCAACAGATTTCAGTACCGTCAATGTGCTGGACGTGCTGGGAGGAGAGGATACGACCTTCTTGGCAAGGTTGTATTCTATGGTCTCACCATGGATCGAGTCCAGAGACTAACTCTCTCCAAACTTCCTTCTCTCGGTGCCAACTTCCCTGTGACCTCCACGCTCATTCTGCGCCTTTTCAATCTTCTGGAGGGTTCTGGATACGCGCCATTTGCTGTGAACGCTGTCCAAAGATTATTTCGTCTTCCTCAAGTTCGCTTTGGCTCTGAGGAAGGAACACACCAGCTTTTGCACCACCTGCGGTTCAGCATCGATTATCTCCGACGTGCCAGGTTGCTGGACGAGCGTGGTCGGCCTTTCAACCTCTTTGGCATTGCGTCTCACCTTTATTACACCGAACCAAGCAACTTCGCTCTCGTTGCCTTGCTAAGACATGGCGTGCTTCACCGCATCTGTTTACAGCCCAGCCTCATTCAGGCCAAGCGGGACTTTATCCTCCTCATGAGCCACCTCTTCGGGAGACGAAATTTGCCCGGGTCGTATCTCAAAGGCAAGAATACGGCACATATCATAAAGAAGTCAGCGTCCATGGTCATTCTTCCTCCCCTTTCGGAAGACGCGCGACATGTTCTGCAGGAGCACGACGAAGAGATCTTGCGAATCTTCACAGGTTACGCGCTTACCTATGGCTCTCAGCACAGTGCCCAACTCGGGCCTGATACACTTCTTCCGTTGAGCAACACTGACATTACTGGCGACTTGACAAACTCGACCTCGGAGAACAAACCACGCTTTATCGCACACCTACAAGAGACCGCCCTCCGCGTCGTCGCGAGGTCCCTTTTCGTCGCGAATTCTGGACACGATGATCACTTTGACAGCGTTGCCAATCTCGCGCGTACTTCCAGGCGGGGGCTAACTCTCAACGAACACGCCATTCCCTCTGTCGCACATATCGCCGCTCCTAAGGGCGGGTCGGCGGGTCAATTTGCATTGAATGCATACATTCTGGACTTTTACATGCACGGACAAGTGAGGCCGTTGAGCGATGCGAATGCGATCAGAAGGGGCGACATCTGGTTTGTCCTCCAGGAGTTCGACTTGACGTTGATGACGGTCAGAGGCGTTTTGGAGCAATTGATTCTAGGGAAAAAGCAGGAAGGTGTGTCGGAGGGATCGGACGCAGGGGACGACTTGGATAGCGGCTTCCTCGAGGTCGACGAATCAGCTGACAAGGAGAGTGAGGACGACGAGACGGCAGTGAAAAAGGCAGTGGGCAGTATGGGTCTACCCAGCTGGGTTTCAGACGGTGATCGGAGGGTGTTTGAAGTGGTTGCAGGAGCTACGGAGGAGTTCAACGAGAAGTTCAAAGCTATGTGGGCCTGAGTATGCATGGCCTCATCGCGTACAGTATCCTGGGTCTTGAAAAGTCACTACCTTCAGATGTAAACCTAGTATGAGAAAGAAAAAGTCCTTGCGTTGTTGTGCAATACGATGATTGGGTCCGATCGATACTATCACAATGTTCACGCGAGGTTCGAGTTAACCCAGTGCAACGTTCGCCAGCTGCGGCACATTCAAATCCTACAAGGCCTGACCTTTCATGATCAAGGGTTTGCGGTATAATACAGAGGTAACGGTGATAGTCACTCACTTGGCACCACTGGACACAGTAGTAGACCGTTTGAGGTCTCCAAAGCTCTTGGACTGCATGCGGTGCCAGCGTGACGCGCTTGCGCAAAAGGTTGCTTCGTCCGCGTATCAAGGGTCGGTCACTGGTTAATCAGTCCACACGCAAGAATGTGATCTTCATGATAGCGTGCATAATCGACGTATGCATAAGAGATAAAGGCCTACACTTTGTTTGATGTATGATATGAGGCATGTATCGGATTCAAGTCGATAACAGCATCCCACCGCTCGTCTCTCAGCCCGATCTGTTAAGAAGTGCTATCGCTCGTCCCACTAAAGCCACTCTTCAAACGGTTCATACCGGTCAAGCAATCAACGTCGAAGCGGTAGCGGCATCATACTTGAAGTTTGGTTGGATGACCTGTTTGGTCTTGTAATACCTTGCAAGTCTGTGGATTCTGCTCTCGATGAGGATGAGGCGGAATTTGGAGTCTTTGTCCTTGCGGTTGACCTCCAGATGTTTACGGACAGAGATGGCTTTTTTGATGAGGTGGTAGAGGTCTTCGGGGATAGTGGGTGCGAGGCCTGAAGTTGCAATTTAATTGGGATGACCAGAAAAGAAAGGCGAGATGACTGGTCAGAAACAGGCACGGGAGGACATCGAACGAGAGTACAACGCGCTCACCATGGCTCTTCAACACTCGGAGGATCTTGTTACCGGTGATGAATCGCACCTGAGGAATCCCGTGCGAGTCACGAAGAGTAACACCGATTTGGGAGGGAGTGAGACCCTTGCGGGCGAGTTTCATGATGTGCTGGACGACATCATCGGGAGAGGTCTTCAGCCATGATGGGGGAGCGCGGCGGTAGGGAAGGGCAGAGGAGGCTGCGGAGCACTTTGTCTGGGGATGATGATAAACGTTGTAGAGAACGCGACGTACAAATACCCTTGCCGGGAGCGTGCATACGACCCATGGTTGCTCTTCGGTATGGTCAGTAAAGAGCCCTCACCACAAGATAAACATAAACTTACAAATTTCGAAGAGGACGACGTGGAAAGGTGTCTTGAGGATGTCTTGACTGCCACTGGGCTCGCTACGGAGGACTTTGGAGTGATACACAAAGCGTCACGCGTCACACTGTGGCTTGCAGACACTGTACAGTTGAAAACCTTATTTTGTTACTCAGCTTCCCGTGAGCTGGCCGCTGACTGTGCCCGAAGGTCGAGTGCCTCCCCATCGTCAGCAACTTCCTCAAGATACATTTATTCCCCTCGTTGCCTCCGCCGGTGACAAGGTTCTTAAACCGCCAGGTACGTACGCACCACCGCCCAGCTGCCACGCCGGCATTGACAAAGTCATCAGTATGAAGCTGAACATCGCTAGTGAGTGTCCACTGGGGAGCTTCATCACACTTGGTAATGGACTGACGTTTGCGTTCAGACCCCGCCACGGGTCAACAAAAGACCATTAACATCGATGAGGAGAGAAGATAGTACGTCGATGCCCTTTCCTTTGCTAACTACCGCCTACATCCCTCCCAACTAGTCGTATCTTCTACGACAAGAAAATCGCGCAGGAAGTCGAGGCCGATACTATAGGCGATGAATTCAAAGGCTACCTCTTCCGCATCACCGGTGGTAACGACAAGCAAGGTTTCCCCATGAAACAAGGTGTCCTCCTCCCCCACCGTGTCCGCCTGCTCCTTGCCGATGGACACTCGTGCTACCGCCCCCGTCGTGACGGTGAGCGCAAGCGCAAATCCGTTCGTGGCTGTATCGTCGGTCCCGACATTGCTGTCCTCTCCGTTGTGATCGTCAAACAGGGTGACGATGAGATCCCTGGGCTGACGGATAACGTCCTCCCCAAGAGATTGGGTCCCAAGCGGGCAACCAAGATAAGGAAGTTCTTCAACTTGGGCAAGGACGATGACGTGAGGAAGTATGTTGTCCGACGGGAGGTCACGAGCTCCAAGAAGGAGGGTGCTAAGCCCTACACCAAGGCGTGAGTTAATGGCGTTACATTTTCTACGCCATATTGGCGATTTGACGGGTTGTGCTAATCCTATCCGTGCCATCAGGCCCAAGATCCAGAGACTCGTCACCCCCATGCGCCTGCAACGCCGCCGTCACCTTCGGGCTCTCAACCGTCGTAGGTTCGACCACCAGAAGGAGCAAAAGGCAGAATACGAGTGGGTCAAAACATCACCATGACATACCATAAACTAAAGCATTGTTTTCTTACTATCTTTCAGCGCCATCCTCCAAAAACGCGTTGCAGAAAAGAAGGCCAAGGTTGCTGCCATCAAAGCTTCGCACAAGTATGGCATCCCGTCTCACTGAAGACAGTGCTAAGTCAATGCTAATGTTATCTTTTCGCAGGACCGCCTGAGCATCCAACCCACCCTCATACATCTACAGTGCCATGTGTACAACGCTCCGTATATCATGTCATTAGGTTTCTTATGCTAGTTCATGCTCATGCCTTGGAAATTTCTCCGCCTCGTTGATGATGTAACTACCTGCATGAAGCACGCGTCACTGAGCAAGCGCATCGTGAACTGCGGCAACTTGTAGGTGCACAACCGCTGCCATGGCTGCCGTTGCTAGGTTAAGTTTTTCAGCCAGTTGTGTGGAGTGGCTTTGAAGCACGAGCATTACAGCATACTAGCCGTAACCCGTTGTGACTTCGTCACATAAAAAGGGGAGGGGCATGGCCATAAGCCCCCACCTTTCTTTTTTTCTTTGACATCACATTTCAAATTTCAAATTAAGATTGAATCACACATGTTCAATGAGATTGACTTGCAAGCTTTTACATTTGGTCGATCAAACCTCTAAGTACTTCAGTAAATACAACATTTGTGGTTTTTGTGCTATTTT
>KN825996.1:0-11381 GCA_000827395.1 Paxillus rubicundulus Ve08.2h10
TCCTGTTCCTGTCCCCTTTATTATCATTAGCGAGCGCTTCTCCGCCCACTCCGCTACATATATATACCTAGTTTTCACTTTGGATTCCTCAGTTGTTCTTTGCCCCTCTCTGGCAGCAGCTGAGGTGAGTTTAACTTATACCTATTTACTACTCCTAGCTAATCCCTAGTAGTCTGGGCAATCACTGCCCTATTATAGTTTTTGTCAAATTGTTCTTTAAAATTACCTGTAAATGTCTTTGAAATGTCAAAATCCCTGGTGTGTGAGTACAGTTGAAAAGGTCATAATGCATAATGTAATAGTGCATAATGCATAGGGTTGTCACAACTATTATGCATGATCAGATGGCTACAATAGTGGATGAGAATGGGGTAGATGGCTCAGTTATTGTTCAACACAATATTATATCATGTTATCATTACATAGTACTACTGTTAAGGTCATAGTTCCTCTGTGCTGTCCTGGAGTTGTTGGAGGAGCAGAGTGGACTTCAGCTTCAACTTATATGTTGCACCCTTGTCCAAGTTCAGTCTGGTATTTGCAGCAGGGCAGAGCAGAGTGACAGCAGAACAGAGTAATAAGGGGGGGGTGGTCAGAGGTTGGAGGGTCAGAGTGATAATGAGAAGACTAGCTTCAAGTGTTGAAAGATGGACTTAAGGTGGTCAGAGAAGAGGAGTGATCAAAGTCGATATTTGAACTGCAGAACACAAAGTACAAGAGGGGTTTATATACTACAGTGACAAGTAAACATGGAGGGCATTGGAGTTGGGCAGAATATGAGTCGTATCATAACCAGTCAAGAGGAGTCAAAGTGAGTCAGAGCAGAAATAATTGGAAGGTGGAAATATTAGAGATGTCAAACATCTGTCAAAGGTATGAATAATAAGGATCAAGGCACAGGAACGGAAATATTAGCAAGAAGCGGAAATGCAGAGAAACAGAGAAGTGGAGAAGCAGGCTTGCATATTGGCAGGAAAGCAGACTTGGTCCAGAGTAGGCTCTGGAGGAGCAGAATCGACTTGCATGGCATGGGATATGTCAACTACCTAATTTTGACACCCCTCTTCATCATGCCCGAAAGCTTTAAACATAAACCATGAGATGTGCCTGCTGTAACTCTTGGAAGCAGCATCTTTGGAACTCCTCTGACAGTTGACAAAATCCTGGACTCAGTGGAAGAGAGGGATATTGGGGATTTGGAGTCAGTGGCAGATGGGAGCATTGAGGGAATTACCAACAAGGTATGGCAGGAAATGGCTGACAAAGTACAGTGAACTCTGGAATTCCAGAAACCCAGAGATTGTAACTCCACTCCACTGCCCAGCATAACCACTCAGAGCCATGGAGTCCACTTGGAATCCGTCTGGAGTCACTTGGGGTTGTCTGGAACATGCACAGACTGTTGTCCTACTCTATCATCCTTTCTTTATCGTTACTCCCAAGCCTCCAGGGGCATTCTATTATTATCTTACATCACATCACTCCATCTCCTTCCTGTTCCTGTTCCTGAGCCCCTGTTATCATTAGCGAGCACTTCCCTGGCCACTCTGCTACATGTATATATATACTTGTTACTTTAGATTCCTCACTTGTTCTTTGCCCTCCTTAGGCAGTGGCTGAGGTGAGTTCATTCTATACCTATTTAATACTCATAGCTGATCCCTAGTAGTCTGGGCAATTACTGCCCTCTTATAGATTTTGTCAATGGCCATTGTGAATAGGGAAATCATTGAGATTTTGTGGCTCTATTACATAACAAGGCATGAGTGAGTGAAAGAGCTTAGTCTTTGGGCGAGTGGCAGAATGTGGCACAGCCCTTTTTGCTTCTGTGCTCGCATCATCTCAGTGCCACTCCCCACCACTTCACTCATGCTCGTCTCCATTTTTCATTCCCTTCAACAACACCACCCATTCTCTGTTCCTCCTCTTTCTGTCCACCCTAGTACTTAAATGGCTGACCCATCTTTCGAGAGATGCCCAGATTTTACAGGTGAAGCGTACAGAGCTATTCACAATGCCCTTGCACAGGCTGTAAACAAAAGCGACCAGCAAGCCACGGAACGACTTACAGCTGCCTGGGATGCTGACCACACCCTCCAGGTTGAAGCCTGGAACCAACAACAGCTCGTTGAAGGCCAAATCCAAGCAGAAGCGGAGCATATGCAACTTGAGCAGGAAGCGGAAGCTCACCAGCTAGCCGAAGAAGAAGCCGAGTGAGAGCGCAAAGAAGCTGAGAAAAAGAAACCGAAGATGAACGACTTCGACGAGACATCCTCAGTACCTAGCGTTATCGTGCAGCGACCATCCCAACATGCTCTACAGAAGTTAAGCACCTTCAACTTCGTTGATCTCTGGTATTTCTCCCCTGCAGGCTGTGCAGAAGCAACCAGGAATAATTGAGCCAATGCCAATGACACCTTTGGCATATCCAAGGTTGACGAGATCCTCACCCTGACATCTGTCGCTTCCATCAAGGCATCTCGCAATGCCATAGAGGACCACAAACTAACC
Organism: Paxillus rubicundulus Ve08.2h10; assembly: GCA_000827395.1. Taxonomy (NCBI): domain Eukaryota; kingdom Fungi; phylum Basidiomycota; class Agaricomycetes; order Boletales; family Paxillaceae; genus Paxillus; species Paxillus rubicundulus. The sequence goes on from KN825996.1 coordinate 2,512, forward strand.
TTTGAGGTTTTCTTGCAGGCAAAAAACAACTTCTTATTCTACGCAAAGAGTGCCCTCTGGCCTTCCAAGCATCTTGATGCCCTCGCTGAATTTTTCTGGAACATCGAGACCCACCCCATGCACGCCAATCCCAATGGCAATACCATTGTCCTCACCTACGCCTCAAGGGTGCGATGCAACTGGCACGCGACCTCAAAGCAAACAGAGCCTTCAACATCTCTATCATCAATGAAGAACTAATGAAGAACATTGGATGGGAAGTCAACGCCAGGATTGGAGAGGAAAGAACTTGAAAGGCGAGTCAACTTCCCCCTCGTCTTAAAGCCTCCCCCTAACATCTCCTCATTCCTGTCTCACTCACCAACCCCCCCTCCTCCACCAACGATGCTCAATCACACACCCAGTGGTGTGGCCCCATTGCCCCACCAATGTCTCCATCACAACAAACGGTATCCTGTACCATGGACACGTTGTCCCTGGCAATGCGGCACCCACGCCCTGCCGATATCCTGATGTCATGGCCCTCTCACACCCCATCACTCACCCATCTTCAGCTCGGCGGTGCACACACCCCACTGATGCATCTTCACACACCACACGGTGCACCCCCACCCCACCATCACATCATTTCATCTCACACCACGCTCGCCCCTCACAGATGGAGGCTTCAGGCAGCGCACCTGAGTCCCCTCATATCTGCTTGCGATGGGGATATCGCACACCCTCAGCATGCGTTGAAGCTTGCACAGGCAGGCCTCGACAAAACTCCCGCTCACGCTCACCAACATGGCAGCAGGCTCCTCAGCGACACTTTCGTGCATGCTCCAAGTCCCCAAAGGCAGCCAAAAGCAGCACAAAGCACAGCTGCTCTGCGTGCTTTCTCTGCCTCGGCAGGTTCACCCACCGTGTATTTGACTGCAACTCAGCTGTCCTATGGGATGGTTCTGATGCCTACTGCCATTGAGGTAATGATGGTCACCTCATCAACCCAAAAGGTCTCATGCTTTGTCCCAACTGGCAATGAACCACCGGATGCTCCAACAACCACAGATTGTCCCGCCACGAATGCTCTGGCTGTGGTAGCGAAGAGCACGGAGCTCAGGTGTGCCCTCGAGGCCCAAAGGAGTAAGGCTCTTACTCCATACTACCTGGAAGTCTGGCAGCATCTGCTTTCAGACTCAGGGTTAATCCGTAGATACCCGTAGATACCTGACGGTCTCCGAAATGGTTTCTCCACCAACCTACCTTCCATAGTCTCGACTTACATTCCCCCTAATAGCTCCACCATAGTGGAGCATGCTAGTACTTTCAAAGACATAATCTCCAGAGAATTCATGAAAGGGAGATACCTTGGGCCCTTCAGTAAAGAGACAATTGAGGAGGTCCTCGGGCCCTTCCAAACCGCTCCATTATCTCTTGTACCAAAACCAGGCAAACCCAGCAAATTCCGCTTGGTACAGAACTTATCTCACCCACACTGTCTGTCCCCCCAAGTATCCTCAATCAACTCCAGAATCGACTCCAATCTCTTCCCTTGTTCTTTCAGCACCTTCCCCATCGTATGTTCCCTCTTGTGGAGACTCCCCCCAGGCTCACAGGGTGCAGTCAGAGACATGGTGGAAGCCTACCGTACCATCCCACTCCACCCCTCCCATTGGCCCTCCCTCACCATTAATCTCTCAGACAACCAATTCGCAGTTGACACATCTTTCTGCTTTGGCTTTACCCCATCGGGGGGAATTTACAGCAGTGTGGGAGGAGCAGGCATGGACATCATGAGGTTCCGGGGCATTGGGCCTATTATTAGATGGGTATACGACCACGTATTCTTTTGCATTCTTCATAAACACTGTGATGAGTATAACTTACAGCATGCCTCCTTGGCAAAGCAAATCACTGGGCCTGTCACAAAAGGGGGCCATTCCTGGTTCTTGGGTCCCCCTAAGCCTGATGACAGCATTGAAGAATTCGACAACGACATGATATTTCCAATTTATGACTCATCAGGGGATTCTCCTCAATCTGATGTGGAATTCTGCTACAACCTCGAGGACGTCAACCATATATCAGACGAACTTGGTATACCCTGGGAGCTATCAAAAGATATTCCTTTCTCCTCCCGATCCACATTCATCAGTTTTGCTTTGGACCTGAAAAATCGCACAATAAGCCTCACCGAACCCAAACACATCAAATATGTCAACGCAATTGCTGATTGGGGAACAAAGCGCACACACATGCTTTCAGAAGTCCAAGAATTGTATGGCAAGCTCCTGCACACTTCCCTCATTTTTCTGGCCAGTAGGGTGTACCTCACCAACCTTGAGGCAGTGCTTTCTATCTTTAGCGACTCCCCCTTCAAGCCAAGAACACCGCCTTGAGGAACCCCAGACGACCTTAAATGGTGGTCCCAGACTCTGTCTGTGCCATCCGTCCCCACACCTGTTCCAGGACCACAAATCATCCTAGACCCGCACGCTTTCTCTGACACTAGGTCAGGCGTCAGCATCAGCATCCATATTGATGGGCATTGGAGGGCTTGGCGCCTCCTACCCGGATGGCAAGCAGACAGCCACAACATCGGCTGGGCTGAGAGCATTGGGTTCGAGCTCCTCATCCACACTATCATCCACGCCGGCACCTCCAACATGCATTTCAAGGTTTTTGGAGACAATTGAGGCGTGGTCGAAGGCTGGTGGAACGGTTGCAGCAGGAACAAACCGACTAATGACACGTTCAGGCGCATCCACACACTTGTTCAAAATTCCGGCTGCAGGGTCCTTACATGGTACATCCAGAGCACAGACAACCCAGCAGACCTGCCTTCCTGGGGCCTATACCCCTCCCTACATCTCCTCCTCCCAAAAATCGCAATCCCTGCCGAGCTCTTGACCTTCATTGTCAATTTCGACTCTCCACGCACATGTGAGGAAGAAGCGGCCTGCACAACCCCCATCTCGAAGCCTTTGCATCGCCAGCATGACGAAGAGCTCTGCTCCTGCGTAGACATCAACCGCTCTTTCAAGAGATACGGCGAAGACCTCATCAAAGCAGCCCAAAACTTGTAAGCACGAGACAGCCCACATGGGTGCCTCCCCCTTTTCACAGACATTAATGATCCTTGCTCACATTAAACTTGACCACAGCTCACGCTGCTGAACAGCTCCTGGCCCCATCTGTGCTCTGACCCAACTGCCTAGCAAGAGACTGCCTCATTTTGTGGAAACCCCTCACCTCTCGTTCATCCCCCTCCTCTTCCTCGCCCCTCCTCGCTTCAGATATTCAGTGTATCTACGACATAATATCGCACGCATGGGCAGACAGCACCAAGGAATCTTATGGATCCAGCTTACTCATCTTTCACGTCTTCTGTGACAGCAAGGACATCCCCGAGTCCCACCATGCCCCAGCAAACCCAACCCTCATTTCTGCCTTTCTCTCAACCCTCGCCAGTCTCTACTCAGGGAACACCATTTCAAATTACCTGCATGGGGTGAGGGCATGGCACATCATCCATGGTAAAAAATGGGCCCTTGTCGATGAAGAGGTCGCCACCCTGCTCAAGGTGGTCACTTCTCTCACTCCCCCCTCATCCAAACAACCCACATGTGAGCCCTATACCATCGACATCATCACTCTCATCTGGGCCCAGCTCGACCTGGACTCCCTGCTGCACGCAGCCGCCTTTGCCTGCCTAACTACAACCTTTTTCACCACTGCCCACGTTGGCAAGTTTACCCTGGCAACTCTCTCATCTTTTGATCCAAAGCTACACATTTGTCAGGCTGACATCTCCATCGTGCGTGATCGCCAAGGTCTAGAAGTACACAATTTCTGCCTTCTGCACACCAAATCTTCACCATCCAGCGAGGACGTCAATTGGGCCAAACAACTTGGCCTGTCAGATCCATTCACCGCCCTAGAGAACCATTTCAGAGTCAACGACCCTCCCACTGAGGGCCCTTTGTTCGCATACCGTCACACAGCAAAGGTCACTGTCCACTCACCAAGAAGAAATTCTTATCAGTCCTCTCCTCGGCGGCCAAAGGGGCCGGAATCAAGCCCTTACAGGGACATGGCATCTGCATCAGTTCCACGCTCAAGTACCTACTTTGCAACATTCCTTTCAAAGCAGTCAATGTTAAGGGAAGATGGGCGAGCGATGCATTCCTCACATACCTCCATCACCACACCCAAATCCTTGCCCCTTACATGCAAGCCCAACCTGCCATACATGAGTCTTTTCTCTGGTACACCATCCCACCCGTATGGCGCTGAATCAACCTCCCTGACAATTCATGAGTATCAGTTGTTCTCCTCCTAACCCATGGGGCCTTTGCCTTTGCTGCGTGCGTCGTCATTCTCCTATCACAATGGGGCCAGCAGCTCACTCTCCGCCCCTACAGGACAGGACCGTCTTCTCAGGGTTGGACAGCGCTTTGCACTGCCTCCCAACCCCTTTCCCACTACTTACTTTAACTTTCCCTGTGAACACCATTTCCACACTTCTTGTATGTGTGCAAAGTAATTCATGACGTAATTACATCCTACACCTTGTATCTACATGTCCTCTGTTACCTCACTGTTTCGAGAGCGACCTCAAAGAGAAGATGACAATGACAATGTTGATGGTGATTCAGCAGAGTCATTCTCATGTGCTGATTTAATCAGCCTATGCCAACAACTCAAGGCTGGGTGCATGCAGTATGGAGATCCCACATCCTCTTTCAATTTATTATGGCTACTATCAAAATATTGTGCTGGTTTACACCAAGAAGAACTACTTTTAAGAATGCTATTCAGACCTTGTTAGATAGTTATTTTGTACCACACTTGTGATCCTAGTAGTCCACTCTAATGTCACTCTGTATAGGGAGGTCACATTATGTCACAAATTGTGTCACAACATACTCAGTGTTGCATATACCTGACAAAAAAGTGCATAATATTTTGATGGTCACTGTTGTGCATTATGACCTTTCCAACTGTACCTGAATTAGAGGGGTTGATATTAGCAAGAACTGGTGTAGAATCACTAGTGAGTCTCTGAAAATGAAGTCAACACACTCTGATTTTATCCCTGGAGAATCTTTGTGGTTCTCCCTCATCTCCTGCACCAGTATCTATTTACCTGTTTGCTGCATATCTTGGATATAACCACAACATTCTGATGCTGACAACATCCCACCCCTGCTAGGGATTGGCATGGGTTTGGGTAACTTGCATGGGTCCCAGGTGTGGGTACCTGACAGGTGGGGGTACAGCTGCTGCATATCCACATCCACACCCATACCCTTGGGGCAGGTTTTGGAAAAATGAGGTGGGATTGCCATATTGGGCTCAATTGCACCAAAAACACCATGTGTAGTGCTGCCAGTGCACCAACACCAACACCATGCTCTCACCCTCACCCTCACTCTCAACAACTCCCTGGACACCCCACAGCAAGACTGGGTTACCACCTCAGCATTTTGAGTGCAACACGAGGTTTCAGGGTGACAAGGGAAGCTGGGGCTTGAGATGTGTCAGTAGCCACTTGATCTTCAAGACCAGTGTGCTGATCATTATCAGAACCACTCCTCTTCTTCCCCTTGATCTGCACATTGCTTTTAGTCCCACCCACTTGTTCTTGGCTGACCCATTTGTTTATGGCCCCATCTGTTCATTCTTGGTGCCCCAGTCTGCTTGTTTTTGCTCTGGCACACTTGCTTTTGGCCTCACCCACTTGTTATTAACCCCATCCACCCATTTATAGCCCCATCTGTTTGTCTTTTATCCCACCTGATCATATTTGACCCCACTTGCTTGTTTACTCACTTTGGGCCTCACTCATTTGTTTTTAAGCCCACACACTCATTTATGGCCCTGTACATTCATTTTGATCCTACCCAATCATATTTGACCCCACCTGCTCATTTATGGCCCCACCTGCCACTTGTCCATTAAAAAATGACCCCACCCTTTTCAAAAGCAGACGCAACATGTTGAAAATGGACCCAATGCCTGCAAAATGGACCATTGCATCAAACATGATCCCACCATCTCAACAACAAACCTGACATGCTGAAAATGGACCCAATGTGTCAAAAACAGGATTTCATCCATAAGTTTGACACTATTAGCTTGACCTCAGTACAGTCCTGTTGCCTCAAAAATGGGACCCATCATCTAGTGTGTTTTTAGCCCCACTAATACATTTTTAATCCCTCTGGTACATTTTTAGTCCTATCAACCCATTTTCAGCCCCACTGGTGTGTTTTCAGCTGTGCTCACCCTGCCTGCCTATTGTCTCCAAAGCAGACCTGTGTCCTCAAAAACAAACCCATTGCCTCAGGAACAAACCTGTTACCTCACAAATGGACCTGTTGCCTCAAAATTAGGCCCATTGCTGAACCACCCCATACCCACAGTGGGGGTATGGGTATATCCTGGGGTGTGGGTGGGGTACAACCACAGGTACCCCAGGGTATACCTGTGCCAATCCCTAACCCCTGCTGTACTAAGGTGCCAACAACATTGACACCAACACTTTCTTCAGTGTGCTCTTTGTCTTGCATCCTCAGAAAGATGAAGAAGCTCCTGTTCAAACTCCTAGAGGAATCTTGCACAACCTGAGCACTCCAAATAGTCCATATGGATGTTGGAGGTCCAATAACTCCTCAATCCCAGGAAGGGTACAAGTACTGGATCATCATTGTAGACAACTTCTGCTGCTTTCCTTGGATATATTTCATGAAGCACAAAAAGGAAGCACTCCAGGTCCATGGAGATCAGATGACAGAAATTCTCCAATGCCTATGTAGATTTCATCCAGAGCAACAGGGGAGGAGAATACATCAACGAGACCTTTTGAGAGCAACTCTGAAAGGACAGAACTCTGCACAAGAGTTCTGCTCCCTACACTCTGGAGCATAACAGGTTAGTGGAGTGGATGAATCAGACATTATCCCCCCTTGCAAATACCATGCTGGAGGAATCCTAACTCCCAAAGTCCTTCTGGGCAGATGCCATGGCCATGGCTGCCTACATCACTACATGAAGTCTGGCATCTGTGCTCCACAGAGAAAGCCCCTATCAACCACTATTTCACCAATGCATTAATCCCACCATTTTCTTCCCCTTTGGCTGCCCTGCCTATACTCACATACCAAAGGAACAATGCAGAGGAAAATTCTGCTCCCACAGACAGAAGTGCATCATGATCAGTTACACTTATGGCCAACAAGCCTACAAACTCCTGGACATTGAACATTGGACAATCATCTCCAGTTGGCATGTCACCTTTGACAAGACTGGAACCATCTCTGCATGTGACCTTGCCCTATGCAATGTCCCCACTGTTGAGGGACAGTGGGAGGGACTACTGCCAAGGCAACATGAGGCAGAGCATGAGGATGTGGAAGAGGAGAACCCGGAATTCAGAACTCTGGACCTGCATGGAACAGTGGGAGTCAACAATGCACCTCTGGATGCCCCAGAGGCACAATGACCACCAAGCCCTACCATCAACAACCTTGCACACCACTTCAAGCAACTCCACATGAATCTGCCTCCAGCTCATGCTCCTTTCCACCCCTGACCTTCATCTCTGGAAAGACCTGCACCAGCACAGATCATAGCCAGAGTTCAGAGAAGCAATCAGCAACACCAACAATCTGACCAGAATCAGAATTACCAATAGACTGTAAATGAGGATGCCATATAAAAGGCTCAATGCCATGGTGGACAACAACCAGAACCTGCAGCAGAAACTCCAGAAACTCTGGACATTCCAGAGGAAGTTCTGGAATTTCTAGGAGAATTTACAGCATCCATGGAATCCCTTCAGGACTTCATCTTTGCAGGTGCAGCCAACTCCAAGTCTAATCCACCCCTTCCAGGGACAATCTGGGAAGCCTACACAGGGCCTGATGCAGATCACTGTGAGTCCACAGTGGAGGAAGAACTCTTAAACTTAAATTCCAATCATATGTACAAGACCATCCCCATTCCAAAAGGTGTCACCCTGATAATCTCCAAACCTGTTTTTCACATCAAGTGTAACCACACTGGAAATGTCAAGTGCTACAAAATCCACATTGTTACATGGGGCTTCACTCATAAGGAAGGAATTATATTTACCCCTGTAGCAAACCTGGACTCCATCTGGACCCTTGGCACCCTTGCCATAAAACATGACCTGGAGCTTGATCAAATGGATGTCTCCACCGCTTACCTGAACAGAGAATTGAAGGAGGATCTTTATCTACTTCCTCTGGATGGAGTCCCCATCCAACCTGCATATTGTTAGAAAGTCCAGCACTCCCTCTACAGACTGAAGCAAGCTGGACAGACTTGGAACAAGACTCTGGATAAAAAGATTGGAGAACTTGAATTTGCTTGCCTCAACATAGGGACTTACCTCTATGTCTTCTGGAAGGATGGGCAAGTTTGTTTCCTTGTTGTTGATGTGGTTGACCTAAGATAGGGCTCAAACAGTTTTGACCAAGGTGACTCTCTGTGACATGCTGTGATGCAGTGCAGTAACATCACAGGATAACCTCCACCACCGGAAATCGGAACTAAAAAGGAAATTCCCTGTGGTGGGCTGCCTCACTAGCAACTTGAAGCAGTATGGTAGATCTCTAAAATATTGTATGTAGTGCAGAATAGATATACAATAAAGTTAAACAACATCAGAATCATCCAGTTCCTTCAGAATGCTGTCAGGGAGCACTCAATGACCACAATATTTTTTATTTGCCCAAGCAGCCTGCTTGCCATTCAAACCTTGGCAATAGGCATCAAGGAACCTCGTTGATCGATTGGAAAACCTAGAAGGTGTGTCACAATTGACAGCTGGATGACAAGATAAATTTAGCTCTGCTTAC
>KN825997.1:0-11399 GCA_000827395.1 Paxillus rubicundulus Ve08.2h10
TATAGTGACATTGGTTCTGCATTCAACACAGAATCAATAAATAGGATGACAGGATCATGGATGGACCACTGCTGTGGACATGTTGCCAAGGCCTCATTCCTCGCCCAGGCAACATGCCTCAGCAGTGGTCCATCCATGCTCCTGCAACATATAGAGAGGAATTACAGTAATGAATAGGATGACAGGGTGATGGGTGGACCACACAGTGGTCCATCCATCATCCTGCAGCGTACCCAGGGGGATTGGGGGCAACGCCCCCAACGAGTCGCAGACTCGTAGCTAAGTATATGCGGCCACAACTTGAAGGCCTTTCGGGCTTCTCGGCACGGCGGTCTTTCTCCCACGTTCTTGGCTCGCAGGAAAGGTTTAAAGATGATTGAACTAGCCTGTCTGATGAAAGATTCCAGTCCGGGTAAGCAGAAAGTACCGTAGCCAAAGGAATCGCAAGGCGACCCTTCGTTTTCAAGAGCTTTGAACCCCATAAAGCTAGTACTTCTCCTTCATGGCCTAGCACTAGTAAACCACGAGTGAGGAGGCTAAGTACGTGTTGCTCAATAAGAGAGGCGTTGAGCGTGAACGTAAACACTTTAAGGGACGCTTCTGCAGATGCCTGCAAATCACTGAGCCCATCGAAGAAAAGATTCATTTCCCACAAAATAGCCACGGACGATGTCCCTCGTGATTACTCGTGAGCTGCAGGGTCGTGGTGTGCTGTGACTTTCATCGCCCCTCAGATCTATAAGTAATCGCCTTTTCTGATGGAAGCGAGCCTGAGAGTGGTGCCACAGTGATTGGAGCAATCGGGGATATGCAGACTCGAAACCGTGGAAATGAGACAGAGGCATTGGTGAGTATGGTCTTGGCACTCGAGAGACAGTCGAGTGACGTCCGTCTGAGAAACCGACTTCCTCAAGACGTCTTTGTAGATGTTTTGAGACACGAGATTGACGGCATTTCCATTCGAATATACTGCATTTACCGTTCTGTAGATGAGTCGCCGTTGTACTGCATTTTACAATTTCTCCCATTGACTGGGCCTGCTAAGCGAGTCCAAAAAGAACCGCGTACCTGGACTATACCAAAACAAAGAACTCCTGGAGTGCTCCTGGAGTATTTTGGGGTTGTCGATGGGCTGGCGGGCCAGATCTTTGTTTCTTCCCCCGGGGTTATCGTGTAAGGACTCACCTGGAAGGATGTACCACCCATGGTGCTTGGAGCCTAAACACCCCACCCGATGGGAGCGCTCTCAGTGCAGCCGTCCAGGAAGTATTTGACAGCTAGATTCAACGAACCACCCAGGCTCAGCAACGGGACTCCCTGGAGGAAGTAGCTGTGGTATTGGGAGGCTCAGCGCTGAGCCTTCAACGTTGTAACAGCACCTGCAGAACGTCGCGCACAGAAAATTACGCACCTGCGACTCGAACTCGGGACTAGTTTATCCAGTGCGTTGTCTAGATACTTCGATCTCCAGTCACCCCGTAGTAGGCTCGTCATCCGACTCTTCTCTAGATTCACTCAAGTCCACTGGAAGGTCGTCGAGTGATGTTATTGTTGCACTGCACCTTGCAAGTAGTATCCCACTCCATGGACCCGTACCATACCCAAAGTGGGTCAACTTGCGAACATTTATGAGTTTTTTCGCATTTTGGATTCCTGAGGCTAATCAATATCCCACTGCTCAGACGCAAGTGAGACTTAACTCTCGCCAACGACTAATCGCAGGACTGCTGGTGTGCGGGAATGTAAGTACGGGTTGGCCCGGCGACGGCGACTGAGCACCATGATGGGTCTTTGCAGCAATCTGTCTGGAAAAAAGAATTTGGTCACTGTGCAGGGATAGGGATCTCGAGATAGACTGGTGACCAATCCGTCTATGAGGTCTATCGACGGCTTGCCTCATAGACGGATTGGTCACCAGTCTAAGCTCGAGAGTGCACTAGTGACTAGTAACTTGCCATGTGCGACGAGCGCTCTTATTTTATTTTATTTTATTCTTGGGTTTTCCACAATCTTACCACGCCAGCTGTGACATCACAGAGGTTCGGGAGTCAGTGTTCGCCGATGACGTCGGATGTAGTCATCGGATGGCGAATAGGAGACAGTACTTAAACTCAACTGTGCTCATCTTCATCACGACTTTACCCCCTTCTTCTTCCTCGCACATCATGTCTCTACCTCCAGCACCGAAGGATATCTCCGAACACCCTCAGGCGGGCTCCGTCACCGTGCCAGTAAACAAGGAGGCGCTGGAGGCTGATGTCGACAGAAAGGCAAGGATTACCTACTTTTGGTCTCAACCCGCCACTGACGGCACACAACAGATCCGCTTTTATGGTGTTATCCAGGCCTTCAGGCAAGGTCGAATGCCAGATAACAATCAAATTGACAAGACGCTGTCATATCTCCATGATACTACGCCCGTTGACCTCGACAAGTTGTCTCCTGAGGGCAGGAAGCTCATCCAAGACGCTCGCGATATCATCGAGACCGCCCGACTCATTGTAAAACAAAAAAATGCTGACGAACTGTTCCAAAACTTTGTTTGGCACACGCGCGAAATATCTCCGGATGACGCAAAGAAGGACCCTGCCGAAGCTGTCCCATCCGACCATGCCAAATTGACCGAAGATAGCCGCGCAGGTGGGCATGTATGCGTCGCCTTTGGGACCTGAAAGCTGATCGCTGTCATTTTCACAGCCGTCCGGCACCTTCGTACTATTCTTTCTCTCATCTTGACGAACTCTGAAGTTCGGAAACTCCTCTCTGACTTCTCTGTTATTGGCCGCGACCTTCTCGCAAAAGGCGCATCAAAAGCGGCAGAAGCTCTCCGACCAGGTGAAGAGGCACTTGCCCACGTGGACGAACCTGCTCCGGAGGAGGAATTTGTTACGGGAGGCGGGCGCACAACCGGCCCTGGAGAGACGCCAGTCCTTGATGTGAAGATTCCTGGCACGGACATGGATGTCGAGCAACACCCTCGCGCTGACGATGCCAAGGTTACGACTGGCGAAGGTGAACAGAAGCTCGGAACTCAGATCATCCGAGAAGGCCAGGAAGTAGTGCAATTTGCTAAACAGCGTGCTACTGATGTCAAGGAAGAAGCAAAGGGGCAAGGGCAACGGACAAAGGAGTTGGTTGGCCACCGAGCTGACAAGGCGCTACAACAAGGGTGAGTTGTTCCTGTTCATATTCATACCGATTCTTTACGTCTTGTCCAGCGACCTCGATGGCGTTGGGCCGGACACGGAAGAGGTCGAGGCAAAGAAGCGCGGATTGAAGGAGCGTATCAAAGGTGTCAAGGTAAGTGACATCGTGGCGCTCCTGCCTCTTCAATTGATATGATACCGTTGCTTAAGGAAAATCTTACCGATCGGCTACCACAAGAACACAAGAAACGCACACATGAGCACATCCAGAGGGGCCGACAGTTCATCATGGAAGAATACTTCCCAGAGGAGAGACGTGAACAGTTTATTTATCGCGGCAAGAAGGTCATCATTGAATGTCAGAAGCACGACGATTATCAAGATGCGGTCAAGTGGCTTCTATCTGTTGCTGAGGAGTACGCAGAGCTTGGTCAGAACGCGGCTGAGAAAGGGAAACAGACGGGGGGTACCATCACCAAGGTCAGCAAATGCTTTCGCACACTCAACTGATATCTAACGTCTCTTCAGGATCCCGCTCTACGACAGGCGACCTCGGAACTTCGCCAGCTACTCGAACGTTTCGCCAACGGTCGGAGTATGGATCTCATCTTCGACGCCGTTAACGCTCTCAACGATGACGCCCGTCGGGATGAGGAGTTCCGCCAATGGTTCAGGCGTCTGCACACATTCTCCCGCAAGGTGTGCATGTGTATCCTCTCCGGTGTGGTTTTTTCTAACGATACACTGTAGGTTTTATTGGAGGCTGGCTACGTCCTCGAACAAGATTGCAACCACGAAGCTAAAGAAATCCGTGACTCAGGGCGGAGGTTCTGGGACCAGAAGTATCGCAGTCATTTCGACAATCTGTTCAACTCAATCGGCGACTGGTTCTCAGCTATGGGGGAAGATCCAATGAACAAGCGTTTCGGAGAGGACTGGGCGCGGCTCACCCGCGATTTGCTCTTCGACAGCGAGGGTAGTCTGAAGTTCAAGGCTGGGCTGTGGTCGGACATTCGCAAGGTCATCGTACCAACGCTGGTAGATAAGGTGAGCGTGTTTCGTTTCTTGGACGAGCGTCACCTCATTTAGAATAAGGTTGGATACGTTCCTATACCACGCATCGAATACACCGACGATGCTCTTGATCTGGTCGTCGAGAATTTGACGCTCCAGGGTCGGAACCTCTTCCCCAACATCGTCAGTATGGTGGCCCATAACTACCTCAAATTCAGTCCCTACAGCGAGATCTCCGACGAGCATTTCCACGAGTTCACGTTCACATTTGCTCAGATACAGGCTGACATGCGCGACGTTTCCTTCTACTTCCGCAAGAAAGGTGGCTTCCCAAAGGTGGCAGACTCAGGAGTGGCGGACGTCGTCCTCGGTGGTTCCGGTGTTACGGCTACCGTTCACCTTGTCTCAGCAGGCAATGATCGCAGCTCTGTCTTCAAGGTCAGGGATGTCCACGTAAAAGTCGGGTCGCTCAAGTTCAGCATACGTGAATCGAAGCACGACTTGCTTTACAAGACGCTGAAGCCTCTCGCAACGGGTCTTGTCAAGAAGCAGATTCAGAAAGCAATTGCTGGTGCGATTAGGACTGGACTGGAGTACGTCGACGGACAGCTTGTCTCCGTTAGGGACCGCATGGAGGAGGCTAAGGGCGACGAGGTTAATCGGACGCAAGTGTTGCAAGACGTGAGCACTTTCAGTCTATGGCGAATAATGGATTTCACTGACATTGTCCTGCAGCTTTTCAAGCGGCACAAAGAAGAACAGAGGGAACATTCCATTCGCACGACTGAGAGCAAATCGCAGTTCAAGGTTGTGCATACTAAGCGTGCTTCTATAATCGACACTGGACACCCTTCTGGGTGGGTCAATCGTGTGACGGGCCGTGAAGAGAAGGTTGCTGCCGGAAAGGATTGGAGGAGCGAAGGGTATGCCTCGTTCGTCTACCTCGTGGTTGATGTGTGCGTTAATGTGAATGTATGGGACAGATTCACGATCGTTTCATGAATACCTAGTTTGAGTGTCACGACGTGTAACTTTGCACAGGTTTGTAGTGTTGGGACAGTATTTCTCGTATCGACACACTGGTCCGTTTTGTGTTCTGTTTCCTTTTCGATGCCCAGGTTGGTGACATCCACGGTGTAATCAGTAACTACCCGATATTGGCGATTTATTGTAATTTCTTTGTTTTTAGTTTTTCCAGTACCTCCACTGAGGAAGCATCATATGTCCACGAGCTGCGTGGTCTGTAACAAAGAGCGCCGAAGCTGGCTTGGTGAGAACTTTGCGTGGGGGATAGGCTGTGCCCGTCCAGGGTCGACAAATTGACGATGTCACCAACAATTTGGACAGTCCAGGTTGGAACTCGGTAACTTTGCAATTGCACGACGATTATGATCAGGATCGCTTGAGGATTGGAAATTTTTCTGAACTCCGATCAGTAAGTTCAGGGTGCTCCAGAGAGACTGAAGGTTGGTGTCGGCGTCGTGGTCGACGGAGGTAGGGCTAGAAATCTATGCAGAGACTTGCGCAGAGTCGACCGCACTTCATCGGGGACACGTTTTTGAATCGCATTACAGGTCAGCCCATCGAGAAAGACTGAGAACGTCGGAATGTATAGCTCAAGACGGAGCCGTTTGGGAATTCGAAATGGGGTTTTGTTCCAATGTCATGCAGTGTCATAGCACCTGCCATATTTGACCAGTCGTGTCCCGTTCTGGGCTATTTGCCACGTCGACTGAGCAGTTATTATGTGTCCTCGACGTGTTGACTTGTCCTCGAGGCTGAGGCTCTCGGATGATTTCGTGATTCAGACTAGGAAGGGCACGAAGGAGGTGGGGGTGGTGCAAGGAGAATACTGGCCTGACGGACTCGCTGGTCGTGTGTACACCCCGCGGTGGTGCCAAGGCGCACTAGAAGCTGTTCCAAACTCGGATGAGTTTATGGACTATAGCGATACATAAATTCTAGAAACAAGGTGTCCCTAAACCGACCCTCCCAAAATTTGCTATCTTGACAATCCCATTGTCGTCCACTCCCTTAAGTCGCTCCTTACCACCACCCTCCATGACCAGGCCCCGGAAGGTCACTCTTTCCGTGAAAGAGTTCAGCCACCTGGTTAGCGAGTCGCTTGACGTCGCCAATTCGCCCTCCCAGTCACTCCTTAACAAAACCTCTGTCGTTTCTGACAACTGTGAAAAACCCAGAACGTCTTCTTTTCACCGTATCTTCTCTCGTCCTCTGTCGACGCCGGGTCCACTTGGCGAGAATCTACTTGAAGAAGTTACCGAGACCCCTCGGAAGATGGGAATCACTTGGCCGTTCTCCCGCTCCCCCCGTAAGGTTTGGTCCGCCTCTGGCCAAGTTAGCGGTACTGTACGCAGTATCCATTCCCCATTTTTACTTGCCAACTAACCCCCGTCATGATTATTACAGGATGTAACCAGTGCTCCATATCACTCCTCGGCGAACTCGGTTGTGTCCCTTGCCGGTGCCTCCACTTCAAGCCTTGGATCATTAGTACCTTCGCATGAACGACGCTTCCAGGACGTGGATGCTTTGTTTTCTGATGAAGCCAGCACAAACAGGCACTCGTTCAAGCTCGGCGATACGTCACCCATAACAATTGCTCACCCACACGCAACACCGACCAGCTCTGGTCATTATGTGGCTGTCCCTCGTCCACCGATACATGCTATCTTTCGCAGTAAATCTACCAGTGTCCTCGCTAATACCAATGATTGCATGATTGATCCTATTATGGACATCTCAAGGGAGGGTACTGTCAAGAGTTCTCGCGAGAGCATCCAAACCGCGCAGACCCTAACTGCAAGCGAGGGCGAATTCTCTGACGACGATCCGACCCCACGAGCGACCTCGTTTGGCACCAGGTTCACCGTCTCTCCTGCCGTAGTTCACAGTGACTGGACTCTTGCTCGGAGGAAGCGTTCACAGTGTCTATCGCTTGTTCTCCCACCGCGGCATTGCAA
Organism: Paxillus rubicundulus Ve08.2h10; assembly: GCA_000827395.1. Classification (NCBI taxonomy): domain Eukaryota; kingdom Fungi; phylum Basidiomycota; class Agaricomycetes; order Boletales; family Paxillaceae; genus Paxillus; species Paxillus rubicundulus. The sequence goes on from KN825997.1 coordinate 7,145, forward strand.
CACCTTCTCTTTACGTCCTGCCGTTGGCGTTACACCCCACGTCCCTTCTGATGCTGATAGCTCGGTGGCAGCGTCCCTCATGTCGTCTCCCACATCGCCTCGCCCACATACTTCGTCTGTCGCATCCATGTCGACACGATCATTAGTCTCTGTAGCCTCCCAGTCACATGTATCACTCCCGTTACCAACTTCTGCGACACTCTCCGAAATGGTGGCAACCCCGAATTCGGCATCCGTGACCTCTCTTGGCTCTTACCCTTGGGGACGGACGCGTGGTGCTTCACGTTCGCCCAAGTCACCCCCCTCCCCTAGACCACCTCCAACGGGACCTCTACCTGCCTTGCCTACGTCATCATCCATTCCTCCAGTTCCTCCGCTTCCACCCTTCTTGAGAAAAAAGTCAATGAGCATGCCCCAGCAGCTGCCAATCTCTTCGCCCACCCGTCCAACCTTCGCAGGAGCGGCACCCCCGACCAGCATAGCCGTCGCGACACCACCTGCGTCGCCAGGAAGTTTACGCCTACCCTCACGACTCAGCTGGTTTGCTACCGGTCGTGCAGTTATCGCAGCTTCATCGTGTCTTCCCAGTCCACCTGCATCGCCGCCTAGGTCGCTCAAAAGTGCCATGACACTCCCAGGGTCCCCATCGAACAGCAAGAAAAACCAGCCTCCTAATCACAAGAGACCGACTAGTATCGGTGTTCTCGAGGCTGCGGACAATGCACAGGTTCGTCGCACAAAAAGCATCCTCCTGCTCGGCTCTAGATCAAAATCGAACGCATCATTGGGAGCGAAGCGTGTGCAGATCCATGCCGATGCGCACGCTGACGCTGACAGCCCACCTCGGAAGCCCAGACGAAAGTCGAGTGCTACTGCTATCAGTCATTCTGTCGATGTTGCTTCGGGTGACCTAAATGCACAGAGGGGTAGTCCTGAGATATTAGTGCCTCGCGAACGTCGTCATTCTGCTCCGCTATTGTCTTCCAAGCCAAGTTCTGTTGCCACAATCTTTGGCGCCTGCGCGGATTGGACGTTGTCTCTGCCTTTCTGCATTGACGTCCCTGGACACAAAATCACGCCCGTCCCACCGCCCTCGTTCGCTCAGGCTGAACTCGAACCCGAGCCTGGCGTAAATGAATGTCAAGGCGAGGATTGGACACTCTGTATGCCGCTCAAGGTTGATCTGGGCCCAACGCGTACATCAGAGTCCATCGAAGAAAGCGAAGGGCGCGTTAGTGAGTGCGCACCACCCGCAATCTCCGATCCGTGCGTGTCCCAGCGCCAGACACAGTTACCGACCCCAAGTCCATCTCCTCCGCCCCAGACACCGTTGTCGGGTTCCCGTGTGCTGAACTCGGATGACTCGATACCGAGGTCAGCGTCACATGCTAGTTTAGGGCCTCATGCAGGAGGGCTCGATATGGATGGCGGGTGTGGAAAGCGAGGATCTGGATGGGATGTATTTGGGTGGTTTGATGCCGTTGAAGTTCCTGTATCCGATGTTCCACTAGTCGATGCGAGAAGGGCCAGTGGTACGCCTGCAACTGTGCAGACCCGGAGCAACGAGTCAAAGCGGAGCAGGCGGTATCATGAAGCCGCGGCGAGGAACCCAAGTCAGGACAGCATGATTACTGCCTCGACCGGGGATAGTGGTTTTTATAGTGCGCGTTCGAGTTTGTTCTCGGGATGACTTGGTTTTTTATAGTTTCCTGGCCTACGCTCTCCATGGCACCCCCACATGGAGACTCCGGGTCGTTTATTCCACTTTGCGTCGACGCCATGTGTACAGCACGTTCCATACTTCGCTAAGCGACCCCCCGCCCACGACAACACACGAGGCAAGTCGACATATAGCACACTCTTATTCAAGTTGTGACATGATATTGGGCAACGGTTATATTCCTTTTTTAAAAATTACTTAGACGAGTTAGATACTGTATCATAAGCCGTTCTAAACTGCCATGTGTAATTCTTCTCCGTTCGGGCTTGGAGGATTTTCGTTGGTGTGGACAGCGAGAGGACGTGGTGGTGGTGTGGTGCCGTTTGTCGATAGACATGTACTCTTGGGTTTCTCTGTACAATTGCCCGAGTTTTCGGGGCCTTGGAACGGCTCTGAAGGTACATAGACTAGCTAGAGTATCATATAATACTTGGGTGGATCCTGCGGTGCTTCGTGGCCACGGGACAGCCAATGCCATTATAGTTAAGCAGTACTCCACTCTCCGAATGTTCGAATTTAGGGGGGGGACTGAGTAATAAATAATATTCGTCCCGTAGAATCCGATATCGATCATGGGGAAGCATTGGCGCAGAGTATCCGGACTCATCAAGCATACCGCGACCTTGTACTTTATTCGTAGTGGGGACCGATCTGGCGAGCAAGGTCTGGCATGGGTATCTGCTTGGGCTGACAGAGACTCGGGGAACCACACAGCCAGCCAAGGAACGATCGAGGGGACGACTCGAGGTTCGCACTGGGCCGCCAAGGGGGCTGGTTACGGGGGTATTGAGTGAAAGGCCGCACCTGGGGCCCCGAACGATGGCCATGCTCTCTGGGTGGCACGAGTAACGCTAGTGAGTCGACGTCTTGGCAGCTGCGCTGTTGCAGTAGCATGTAGGCTCCGTGTCGTTCTGACGAGATATGCCCCGCTGCATGTCCGCGCGGACATGCCTTCGTACCAATGCGGAGGACTGCACGATTGAGCTGGCGGGCGTCTGAACGCTGGTGCTAGTGGTGGAGTCAGATGATCGGTAGCATAAGTATACAGGGGCTGCAGTGCGCGTGCTCTAGTGCGCTGTAAAATTGGACCCCAGCCCAACTTTACCCTGTAATTTACGATCGCTCGAGCAAGCGTCTGTTAGACTTATGTAAATTAGCCCTATTTTACCGGTAAAAATGGCAAAATTTGACTGTAAAATAAGGTAAAATAGGGTAAAATAGGGTAAAATAGGGTAAAATAGGTGTATTTACCAAGTTTCCCAGTCGGAAGCCTTTGGAACGGGTTTCGACAATGGTTTCGACAATGTACTGGACGTTTTAGCAGGTACCAATGTCTGGGATCGTGATTTAGAGGCCTCGTCTAGGATATCGCGGAAAAAAGGTGACAAAAGGTCAACGTCAGACACCCCTGCAAGCGCCAATCTCTGCCGCTCAGCATGGACTGCCCTCCCACGCAGTCCACACTTCTTGTCAAGCCAGCGGGCGCCATCGTCAATTGGCACCCGACCAGTGACTTCATTCGCTAAGTCTCCAGGGCCCTCAGCTGCACCTACTCCCAAATTAGTTGTGCGGCTCGTGTGGAGCTCGCAATCGTCGTCTGAGTCGTCGTCTGAGTTGGATGTGTTGAAACTAGACGGTCTCAGCGTTGGAGATCAACAGCTAATGATATTATCAATTACCTAGACGGTCTATGCAACGTATAAGTGATAATAGAGTACGGCGTGAAAGAAAAGTCGAACATACCTCAGCAACAAACGGACGTGAAGACAAACGTGGTCACATGACCGATATCAATATCGATGACGAGTTTTAGTTAACTCCAACAGGATGGTGGGTCGAATGGTCGTGGTTGCGGGGGTGCATGACCAGTGGCTGGAGGCTCATCACCGAGTTCTGATGCCTTTCGTTTGTGGTTCGAGATTGTTGTGTCCATGTCACGCCAGTGGACAACTGGCTTGAATGGCTGTTTCTTGTTCTGAAAGTCCCGGAGCGTAAGTGTTGTGTATGCTGAGTCATTATAATTAGTTGAATCATACCTCTGGCTTGTAACGGTGCCATTGTTGTATTTTGATATGGTCTTGAAGCATGCCGATCTGTTGTGAGCTGCATCATGGGGCATTGAGCCATGTGATGGTGGACATTGTACATTTGTCGGCCATTGAGACTGGGACTGCGGAAAAGATCTTGAGAGCAAGGGCCTACAGTAAGACCCATGAGCGTCAGGTCATTGTGAGAGTCGGCAACATACCCCAATTACATCTGCATCTTCGTCTTGCTGCACGGCCGACCAAGCCCATGTAGTGCTTTGGACCGTAGGATATGGCCAGCCGAGGTTGACAAAAACCTGTACCAGATGGGCCAGCCGATCGTCGGCCGACCTACGACCTATAGCTGTAGGGTACAGATGGGCTGAGGGTTGAGAAAATCCTGTAGGATATGGGTCGGCCAAGTAGATATTTTAGTAAGGGCATTTTGAGTAATGGATGGGCTGATTGAGCTATGTCTGTGTGGAATGGATTGGCCAATATGGGCATT
>KN825998.1:0-11382 GCA_000827395.1 Paxillus rubicundulus Ve08.2h10
CCCTGATTATCATTAGCGAGTGCTTCTCCGCCCACTCTGCTACATATATATACTTAGTTTTCACTTCAGATTCCTCAGTTGTTCTTTGCCCCTCTCTGGCAGCGGCTGAGGTGAGTTTACTTTATACCTATCTATTACTCCTAGCTAATCCCTAGTAGTCTGGGCAATCACTGCCCTATTATAGTTTTTGTCACCAACTACCAACCTAATGCCCTACCTAGGGATTTTACTCCAGTTATAGCCATGACCATGTGAGAGTGCTACCCCAGGCTGGATTGGTTGCAAACAGGGTAGAATGAGTGGGGGGTGGGAGGCTTCACCTTGTTAAACACACAGGTTGCTCAGGCACACAGGGGCCTTTCAGCACACTTGCCTGTGCTTTTTCATTGCCATACATTCTCATGGTGGAGCTCAGTCACCGTGAGAACTCTCATCCCATCATGTGGTTCACTGTAGTGACACAGAAGTTGGATTTGGTGGGTCAGATGAGCAGAGAGGAATGGGACACTTTGAAGGAGGTAAGTTGATTGGCCTATCTATCTGTCTTTCAGCTGAGATTCCTGGGTAGGCATACAAGACCTGGTTTTACAACCATGGCCAAAGGAGAGCCAACAAGCCCCTGGTAAAGTATGGGAAGAGTGTCACCACTCAGGATGTCATACAAGTGCAGAAGGATGACATCCAAAAGGTAATAGAGGAGGAACATGGAGCAAAGCTGACAAAAACTATAATAGGGCAGTGATTGCCCAGACTACTAGGTATTAGCTAGGAGTAATAAATAGGTATAAAGTAAACTCACCTCAGCTGCTGCCAAAGAGGGGCAAAGAACAACTGAGGAATCCAAAGTGAAAACTAAGTATATGTATGTAGCGGAGTGGGCGGAGAAGCGCTCGCTAATGAGAATCAAGGGAACAGGAACAGGAACAAGGGGGAAAGGAAAATAAGCAATGTAAGAAAGTGATGGAGCATCCCTGGAGGCTCCGGAGCCATGACAAGAAAAGGATTATGAAGTATGATAAAGGTCTGCGCGAGTTCCATATGAGTTCCAAGTGAACGCTAAAAGTCCAAGCAGATCTGCCTGGTGGCGGAGCGGAGGTATGAAGTCCAACATTCCAGAAGGGTGGAGTCAGTGTTACGGTTCTGGAGTTCACTGTATTCTGTCAAAAGCCAGGGGACCAAGAGATGATAGCCAAGTATCAATGGGTAGTGAACAAGGTGATGGGAGGACTGACCCAGGAGGAGATCAAGGAGGCCAAAAGACTTGCTGGAGAGTGGAGGAAATCAAAGCCCCCACCCAAGGTGCAAGCTGAGTAAGCATCATGAAGGTTCAGAAGGTGAACAACTACTGACATCTGTGTATAGGACTGCTTCACAGAAGGGGGGAAGTATTTGAGGGAGTTTGCAGAGGAAATGTGGAGGCAGTGTGGAATTAGGGTGGCAGTCCTGACTGCATGGAAAGATGGATCAGGGCAGACAATGACCACCCAGCAAGTGACCAAGATAGAAATTAGAAACCTAATGACATGGGAATGGCTGACCTTTCAATAGATATGACATCAATGATCAGATAGAAGATGGAGAGGCTTTTGATGTGTGGGGGGGCACTCACCAAAGATGGATGGATTATGCAAAGAAGGCTCTTGGGGACTCAGCTTCTGATGAAGAGGAAAGTCTGACCAACACTGACAGCAACTCAGATTTGGGCCCTACCAAAAAGAAGAAAGGCAAGAAAGGCAAGGTCAATGCAGTGTCAACAATTAGTCATATAGGCAAGGCATGGATAGTGGACATCAAGGATGCAAGCTTGGAGGTGATGAAGCAGATGGTCCAGGGATTCATCGCCTTCCACTATAGTAAGTGGAGCAGCCCTGGGTGTCAGCATGATTGATCCCATTGATAGGATGGGTGTCTGGGATGAAGGATGGGTCAGTGCCTTGTATGCAAATATCCACCCAGAGATCAGACTATATCTCTTGGAAGTATCTTCCACAAGGGGCCAAGCTTCAGAAGAAAGAAGTAATGTCCTTGTTGGAATTCAGGAGGGAGAGACAAAAGTCAGACCCAACTGACATTTTTAGTTTCAGGAAGTGGAGGGACTCCACAGGAACCCTACAGGACCCTGTGGAATTGAATTCTGATGAAGAGGGAGAAAACTGAAGAAGGACAGCAGCAAAAGGGAAGAGAAAGGCAAGCACATGACGATGGGCCACCAGATGTGGAAGAGTCTGAGGAAGGGCAGGCAGATCAGACTGACAAAGAAGATCCCAGTAATGTTGGTGGAAAGCTAAGTGTTGGGTCAAAGGATCATGGTGGGTGAATGTCAACTTGAAGTTTGAGATATATTACTAAATCAAGTCATGCATGGGCAAGCAAGCCAGAGGTAGGGGACTCCATGATGTGTGGAGTGATGAGGAAGAAGCTGATGGCCAAAGGCTGACCCAATCAGAAGTGGTCAGCAACCCCAAGATGTCTGTGGGAAGGTTTGGTGAAAAAGATGCCAGTAAGCAGCAGGCCAGAGAGAAGGTCCAAGAAAGCACATCAGATGGCAAAGATGGCTGAGGTGAGTGAGAAAGGCAATTGTGAGGGGTCTGTGTCACTACTGTGAATCACATGATGATGGCATAAGAGGTTCTCATGGTGACTGACTCCCACCATGAGAATGTATGGCAATGAAAAAGTGCAGGCGGGTGTGCCGAAAGGCCCCTGTGTGCCAGAGCGACCTGTGGGTCTAACAAGGTGGAGCTTCCCACCCCCCACTTGTATCTACCCAATTTGCAACCAATCCAGCCTGGGGTAGCCACTCGCTTACAGTCGTGGCTCATGACTAGAGTCAAATCCCTAGGTAGGGCATTAGATTGGTAGTTGGTACCCTAAGCATCAGCTGGATGGACTAGTGGTAGGGGCAGCAGCTGTAAGCCCCCTGATGAGAACTGTCACAAGTTCAAAACCACTGCCTCCACTTTATTTTCCTGCCCCTTGTCATACTGTACATGTGATCCACCACATGGGCCGGCCCCTATCTTCGGAAAAGGGTGTCCAATGGATGACTAAGCAGGTGGATGGCCCGTCATGACCTCTTGTGCACACAGATAAGGTACTGTGGCGCCTATGGCACCACAGTACGTACAAACTTGACCAACTTTGTATTTGTAGAAGCATGGAACCCAATTGCAAAGCCAAGGCCTGGTAGGTCTCATTGGGACAGTTCCCCACAGCCCAAGAGTAGGCAGGCAGTATCTGAGGGATCAAGGGTCAACTCTGATATGGCTGGAAGGTTGACATCCAGGACTGAAGATAGACCACCAAGTAAAGGCAAAAGGAAGGTGACCAGGGACAAGCCTGGACCTAGCCCAAAAGCCAAGGCCAAAGGCCAAAAGGCTGAAGGGGTACCTCAGAAAAGTCACAATAGCTCAGACAATGGTAAGTTCATTTTGACTACTGTAGCTGCCTGATGGACTGGTATAAATATTACATTATACCTGGACAAGCAACAGAGAAGACCTAAACAAAGCCCGAAAGCACCAAGCCAATTCTGGGAAGAAAGTGTTGATGTTCCCTTGGTTGACAAAAGGAAACAGAAATGAATCACATACAGGTATACTCCATACATTGTACAGAAACATTTGGTACCATACAATAAGTCATCTATTTACAATGTACATAACTGGGGAACTTTATCTCCTAAGCTTGGCCAATACCTCATCTATGTGGTGTATGGTATCATCCAGCCTCTGCATCTGCAAGACAAGTTTGAGATTCCAGTTGGAAAGATACATGAACTGATCTACGTAATGGACATATGCCATAAGGAGAAATTGGTCCTGGTATATGGAGATCAGGGTAATGTGGTTCTGAATCTCCCCAGATAGGTGGCATGTTCAGTATTTATGTTGGTCTGTAAAGATTTCAATGAAAGAATGGAAATTAACTGACAATACTCCAAACACGCCAACTCTTCCCTTGGCTGTGGGGGGCTGATCTGACAAGGTCCTAAGGATGGACTGAAGCCTCTCCTGTGACAAGGATCTCCAGGTGGGGGTGTGACCAAAGGCAGCCATTCCTGGAAGAATTTCATCCATGTCAATGTTGGCATCATTTTGGGAGTTTGATTGTGCAGGAGGTGGAGGTGGGAGTCTTGAACCCTGGAGATCTTGGGATGATCAGATGATGGGATGATAGGAGGAATTGGGAATTGGGGTGGACTTTGGAGTTGTGAGGGACTCCTTGATGTAAATTGGCTCAGGAATAGGGATGGAATAGGTAACATGTGGTTTCCAGGAAGGGATGGTGGGTGGGGGACTGGGGACTGTCAGATATGACTGGAGGTGTTGGAAACCTTATGTTGCTCAGATCCTCTGGCAATGTGGCAATCAATTCAGTTGGAATCAGTGGGGGCTGGAAGGCCCAAGAATCAGGAAGATCTCCCCAAGAACCTCAGGGTGTGGATAAGTTCCATGAGGCACTCTGGAATAGAATGGAAGGCAGGACAGAGTGATCAAAGGAGGATGGTGGGTTGATCTCCATGCTGTTGTCCAGAGAATTGATCTTCAATCATCCTGTGGATGTATGAAGCTAACTTACTGTCAAACCTAACCCACCCTGCAGCATTGCTTTTGGCTTCCATGTCAAATTCACTTTAGTAACTTTGGGTAGACATAAGGTGTCAGAAAGGATCAAAGATAAGAAGATCAGTGGAGTGGGTGAATTGTAGATGAGGAGAAGCTGTTCAGGATCTTTATGGCTTGAGTAAATTTATGAGGTTTCTAACCAAATGTGGAATCCCACAATCATAACATTGGCTATCCAGCTACTGGTCATCCCTATTTAAATTCATTTCCAGATTGTAACAACCTTTTCACCCCAACCACTTCCATCCCACTTTCCAAGCCAACACAGCTTTATCAACACACTTTTGAAACAATGTCTTCCACATCTACCAATGCCATTGCCAAGTTCAAGGCTTTTTCTGAGAAGGCTGGCAGAGATATCTGACAGGCTATTTCCCACATCCAAGGCAAGTTGGCAATCATGGAATGGAAGATGGCAGTAATTGCCATCAACAAAATATCGGTGAGTATTCAGTCAATCACTTTTAGTTACATGCTAATGTGGTGCATAGGATGAGGTCCAGGTTAAGTACCTGCCTGGGGCCAAGGTCCCATCTGTGGTCATTGCTGCAGAAATGCAGATGTTCCCAATTGTCCAGGTCCTTACCTGAGGAAGGCCCCCTCCTGAAGGCTATACTCAAACTGGGCCCTGAGGTCAGCACCCATGTTTGGGCCCAGCCCCCCAAGTCCATTTTGAAAGGTAAAGGGGTGGATCCTTTGGAGCATGGTGGAGGCATGGCCACATGTGGGAGCAAGGTCAAGAAGGAGCAGGCTTGGGATGGTAAGCAGGGTGCCGAGGATGGGGAGAAGGGAAAGAAAGAGAAAGAGAAGAAGAAGAAGAAAGAGAGGCCAGCAAAGGGATCAGATGCAGGTAAGGAGTCAGGTGGCATGGGATCTGACTTGGGAGTGGCAGCTGCAGGGGTAGACATGAGGGATGGAGATGCTGCAGACAAAACCAGGGGCTGAAGCCAGGAGGGAAGGCTGAAGAAACAGTCACAGGCCCAGTCCCATTCCCAGGTGCATAAATCTCAGGAGTTCACCAATACTGAATATAAGGCCAAACCTGAGGCTTCAACTTCATCAAAGCTGACAGTGACACCAGCACTCCCAGAACCCTCATCCCCACAACCCTCCATGACCCAAAACCACACTGAAAGCAGGGTGTGTCAATGTTGGAAGCTGTTTCCACAGGTTCAGCCTGATCTGAAACCATTTCCAAAACTACACTCATAACCACACCAAAACTGTGGTTGTTTTCAACATTAAACTACCCTATTTCTTTCACCACCTAGAGCCAGTAAATATGAGGTTTTATCTTCACAGTTTATTTCCTTTTTCATACTTCATTGAGCTTCACCAATATGATACAAGTAATGTTCCAAAATAAAATCCTTCAAGAGCTCAGAAGACGTATGTATGAAACAAGAAAACGAGTGGGCTTGTTTGACCCTTATTTCACTTTCTCGTAAAGCCTCGTCAAATGTGACGAAAAGCGTGAAAAAGTTTGATTAAGTAACTCGTCATTTTCCTGATGACTGGTTCAACAGTCGACCGTCACTCTTCCGACTCCTGACTCAGTTAGTAAGTGAACGTTCGAGGGTTGTCTTGTTGATGTGAGAGCGATAGGTGATGTCACAAGGGAAAGGTTCAGGGTGGCTAAATGAGTCGAGAATTTCAGGATCATGCAGGATCCCCCGCACCAACAAAAATGGACCTACCGAGTGGTTCCATTGAAGTACTTAGGATCAACCGTGATATCGTTGCCGTCAGCATCTTTAGCAAGAGAGAAATTGAGGGTTGCGAGCATCGTGACAATGGCAATCCAGATCGACGCATCTGCGGTGGATCGTCCTGACGTTGGGGTGTATAAATGACCGTCCTGCAAGGGTTGTAATACTGACCTGGGCATATCCTTCGTCCAAAGCCAAATATGAATTCTGCGGGGTCGTCATTAGTCAACGTCCCTTCTGCGGTCAGGAATCTCTCTGGAATGAATTTCTTCGCGTTTGTGTACCGAACTTCATCGCGCGACATTGCCCTGCCGAAACGTGGTTAACGAAAACAGCTGGTAAATAGGGTTGACATATTCATATTCGACAACCTACCATGTGTTTGGGTAGATGACGGCTCCTGTTAACAACCGACGTTACCATAAATCTCGGTGCAAGCAGAAAACATGCCTTTGGGTATATATAAACCATTGTAAACATCACTCTGTGTCGTGGCGTGCGGGGCAGCTGGGAATTGTCAGCATAAAACCTTGGAAGTTATAGCTCGCGACCTTACCTACAGGTGCCACTGGCTGCCATCTGAGAGTCTCGCGTAGCACTGCTTCAATGTATGGCAGCGACGGCCTGTCATCGAGCTCGGGGAGTCTGTCCATCCCAGTAAGGGCGTCGATTTCTGCTTGAGCACGTTTCCAGACGTGCGGGTTTTGAACCATCGCGAGGGTGAAAACCAGGAGCACGGCACTTGTCTGTGACCTCCATCAGTTATGCGAATTATAATTCACAATGCATGTCCACTGGGGTGAGCAGCACGAACCGTCCCGGTAGAACCTGTACGACATAATAAGAAACAATATCCCCTGGCGTGTAAACGGGAGCACACCAATGACGGCAGTCGCAGATGCATGCTTGAGGGCGGTCTCGTACTTGCCGCGATATGGCTCATCGTATTGCTGCATACGAGTGATGTGGTCCGATACCATCGAGAAGGTTGGGTTCACTGCCTGCCATGCAGATCGAATGCTACTCATTCGCCCGTGCCACAATAGATGTTACCAAGGACTTACCATCCGCTTTTGTACATACTGGTACGGAGTTTCGATTAGCTTGCTAGCCCACTCGCGAGAGCGTTTTGCTTCGCGTTTAAGCGACGAGCCGGGGAACCAGTCGGGGATCTGCAACACTTTTGAAATAGTGTTAGGTGAAGGGAACCCATGTTTAGCCGATGGCACTTACAGAACGGGAACAACCCAAGGAGAACCGCCTTTCCGGGGGTGGTTCCCGACATACAAACTTCGTGGAATTTGTCGACAGTCTGCACTATAGGGTCGCTCCGAGGGCTTGGTTCATAGTCGTAAACTGCAGACAAAGCTATTGCAGCAGAGAATCTAATCAAGTTTCTGAGAGGGCAAGCCTGCGTTTGGACTACATTCTCTTACGTTGCGTAATGGAAGGCATATTGGTCAGGCTGATCAAGCATGTTCACGACCAGCTGGCGGGCTCTTCGAAGCTGCATAGGGCGGAACGTAACGACGTTGTCGTCACGGAATGTCTGATGGAATATACGCCTGCACAAACGCCAGTGGTCGCCGTAGGGTGTAAAAGCGAAGTCAAAGTCCAGCCCAAAACTGGATCGAAGTTAGTTACTCATGTAGTCTGGCGTAATCCACGAGTGAGCTCACGGTTTCAGAGTAGCGATGAAGGGACGATCTGAATAAATCTGCGAACGTTTCTCCAGCAGGTCGCAAGCGAGTGGCTGTTTCCCCAGGATAATGACGTCCTGATTCAAAACCCGACTGTGTACTATGTCGCCTATGTGCTGCATCGAGCATGTTTATACCTATACTAAACTGGGGCTACTTACCATACTCAGCGTGCCACTCTGCGAATGTGTTGAAAAGCTCGACAGTGTCCATGGAAAGTACGTTTCCCAGTAGAGGAAGGGGTTTAGGACCGGGAGGCAGAGGAAACCCCTTTCTCTCCTGTCTGCCTTGAACGAGGCCTCGAACGACTTGCACGGCGATAACCGACACTGGAACGAGCAACACGAGGCTAGCGGTTGAGCTGGGCCAAAGCACTGTGAGAGGTAAGAGTGACTCCGTCATCGTTCAGAATTGTGTGCGTGCTTCCTCCAGAGTTCCTTCCAGCTTCAGGCTAGTAGTGATATTATATCTTACGATGCTCCAGGGATCTCCCCACGATATTGTCCAAGAGACCGCGCCTTTGACGTGGCAGTCTATCCCAAGACTTACATTTCTATTATCGATCAATTGAGGGTAAATGGCAACCAATGGCACGTCGAGCCTGCGCCACTGCGAAGTTTGGCCAATGCAAAAGTACCGAGTATCCACGTCGGACTCTGATCGTTGCACTGGCAGCACATCTGCTGAATTAGTAATGGCAAATTCTTGATGCGGGGTCGTATGCTCGTCGACGCTGCCAATCACAAGGTGGCATTAGTAGATTAGAAGCCTTGCAACGTCAATACCGCGATGTGCAAGCACAGGCCCGAATTGAAGAAATTATCAACATCCAGTGCAACACGCTCCCCCCTCGGGCGCCGGGCATGCCGTCACGGCCCAGTCCCAGTATCAGGCTCGCTAGAAACGGAGGCGCGACAACAAATGTACAACAACGTTGGATTGCTAGAATAGAGATCTGGTAAATATGGTACAACGTAAGTGAAACGATCATGACATTACCCCCCCTTAAAGGGTTGCGTCTCGCGACCCAGGGTTGATCGTCTAACGCGTCAAACTACCTTTCCTCGGCTTGACTCTCATCTCTTTCGAATGTCCCGTTTTCCCAGTTGAATGACCGCTGAGGAATGTGAGTTGGGATTGTATAATTTTCCAATGTTTGGAATCGAAGTTTCATCGTTGGAATTGGACGTGGTTTAGCTGGACGAGCACGAGCATCTCGAGGCCGGAATATAGAATCTCCCCGATTTCTTGTTTTGGTTGTCCTTCGACGAGGCCAAGCGGTGGTGGTGGGGATTTGACTTGGGAAGGGAATTGAGGTGAAGTATAGCGGCTAACCACGCACTCGTTGAAGATATGATAAATAGACTTCCACGTTACGGGCAACCGAAGTTTAAACGAGGATTCCCCATGCTTTTTCATAGGACGATCTGACATTATATGGGTAGCCTCCAGCCATAAGAGCCGGTACGGAAACCGCAAGATGGTGGAACTTCCCTGGTTGTTGCTGGTTTGTAAGAGGTTGAGTTGTCGGCATGATTTGGGCCGAGCTGTCGGAGGTTGAAATTGGTGTGGCCTATGTCTAAACCGTTATTTGTCGCAAATGTTAGTACTGTGGCTGAGGCACGAGGACCCCAGTAACTAGTCTGTGTGCACAAGAGAACATGCCGGGCTGTCCACCTTCTTAGTCATCCTTCAGGACACCCCTCTCCAAAGATAAGGGCTGGGCCATGTGGTAGATCACATGTACAGTATGACAAGGGGCAGGAAAAGAAAGCAGAGGCAGCAGTTTCGAACTCGTGACAGTTCTCATCAGGGGGCTTACAACTGCTGCCCCTACCACTGGTCCATTTGGCCAATGCTTAGGGTACTAACTACCAATCTAATGCCCTACCCAGGGATTTGACTCAAGTCATAGCCATGACTGTGAGAGTGGCTACCCCAGGCTGTATTGGTTGCAAACAGGTAGAACAAGTGGGGGGGAGGCTCCACCTTGTTAGACCCACAGGTTGCTCAGGCACACAGGGGCCGTTTGGCATCCTGCCAGCACTTTTTTGTTGCCATACATTCTCACAGTGGTGCTCAGTCACTGTGAGAAACTCTCATGCCATCATCATGTAATTTGCTGCAGTGACACAGAGGTCCAGCTGACCTCAGAACTGAAAAAGGCTGTGACACCCTCTTACCTACATGTGAGAAAGAATTTTCGTTGAATGTCCAGTGGACCTCAGACCAATCTGATGTTGGCCAAGCATGAAAACAAACATTGTGTCAGCCATTTGCAGGTGATTAGGGATTGAGAAAAAAGTCAAAAAAGGGCTCAAAAAGATTGCTTGAAAGGGATGCAAACCAACAATCTGGCAGCTTTCAAGATAAACAGCAGTACAATATAACCACTACACCACAAAGCTCTGAGATCAATCTGATATTGAGAGTATATACTGTACCATTTTGACCTTAGGTTTGTTACATATCACAAAATAGAACAAAAGTCCTTGCAGATGTGCCCTAATAAGTAATCAGGGTATGATCAGTCCAGATTTTTGGCAAATTGACAAACCTAAGGTCAAAATGGTACAGTATAGAGCTTTAGCAAGACTGGGAGAAATTTTGGTACCCTTCTACAATCATATATCATTGTTATTGCAAGTGTCTATGATCATTAACACATGTCATAAAACCTATTATTATGCACAGGAGGGTACATCGTTATGACAAATATAGATTAGATTTCAATGAGCTGCATAAAAGTTATGAATTAAGATAGGGCTCACACAGATCCATCCAACATCACGTGCTGTGACTTGGTGTGACATGGCTTAACAGATGGCAAGGATAAGTCCTGTCTCTGTACTGCATACTAAAAAAGGAAGGAATCTGACCGTGTTCCATCCTTGGTATCATTTCATGTATGGTACGAAATCGAAGATTATAGTGAACATAAGTATATGTAGAAAGTGATAAATAAATTAGGCAATCCGGTTCTCATCAAGTTCCTTGAGAATGCTGTCAGGGAGGACACAATGTCCATGATATTTCTTATTGGACCAAGCAGCTTGTTTTCCATTCAGCCCCTTGTGATAAGCATCAATAAAACATGATGATCGGTTAGCAAATCTTGAAACCCAATAATCAGAAACAAGTTCCAGTTGGCACTTTACTTAAACTGAAACACTCACCGGCAAATACTTTCAAGAGGGACAGAATCCAGTGCTTTGTGGACATTTCGCTCCATTTCCACAGTTTTGGATGTTGAGGGATATTGCCGATAAAATTGTTTTGCATATCCCCAGCATTGCTCAATAAAATTGAGCTCACAGTGAAACTTGGGAAGGATTAAACATCCAA
>KN825999.1:0-11372 GCA_000827395.1 Paxillus rubicundulus Ve08.2h10
TTCTTTGCCCCTCTTTGGCAGCGGCTGAGTCTGGGCAATCACTGCCCTATTATAGTTTTTGTCAATATGTATGTAGCAGACTGGGTGGAGAAGTGCTCACTAATGAGAATCAAGGGAATAGGAACAGGAACAAGGGGGAAATGAAAATAAGCAATGTAAGGAAGTGATGGAGCGATGACAAGAAAAGGATGATGAAGTATGGTAAAGGTCTGTGCAAGTTCTGTACAAGTTTTGAGTAAACACTGAAAGTCCGAGCGGATCTGCCTGGCAGCGGAGCAGAGGTATGAACTCCAATGTTCCAGAAGTGTGGAGTTGGTGTTCCGGTTCTGGAGTTCACTGTATTCTGTCACACATGGATCACGTGATTGTGTAAGCATCAAAATTTTGCAATGTCCAACACCATTAGTATTCATGATAGACTAATGCTACAACATTAGTACTTGATTAAGGTATGTTCTGCCAATAGCTCAATAATTAGGTTGTGAATGTGAAGATAATGTAACAACTATGGTGTAGTAAATGGAAGATATACCCTACTTATGACTTCGCCTGTCCCATCATTGATTCGCTCAAGGGGGTTACCCACGCACTGAGGACCATGGAGTATCGCAGATTGTGCAGTTGGTGGAAATTTTTGGTGCTGCATGTTCAACTCCTGGACTGTGCATTAATTATTTACCTAGACATGTCACACTTAACCTCTCTTAGTGAGCTTACTGCTGCTGGTTGGCCTTGTTACACTTTCCCCAAAATCAAAAAGTTCAAAAAGTATGAAAGAGTGTGAAAAAGTACAAACAAGCATTCTGTCATTTTCCTGATGTGCAGGCCCTCTCAAGCCAGGCACATCCACCACCACTGCAGCAACACAGTCCTGATAAGCACTTTCAACTTGAATTTTGAAGTTATGTAAGTACCTTGTCACCATTGGGCTCTTGTGACCAAATGGTTCCTAGTGGGCAAAGGTCCCTGCCCTACATTGAACCTTGTCACAGCCAACTGGAGGAGGGTGTGCAACTCACAGGCAAAGGTCTGCATGGTGGATCAGGCCTTGCTCCAGATGACCCAGTTTTAACTCAGATATTTTGCTTAGTTTTGGTGTCATTTTTGGGCAGTTTCTTGCTGCACTTTCCATTGGACATTTGTAGGCATTTTCAGTGGTCCTTAGTGACTGCTTGCTGATTATTGGCATTCTGAGAACAATACTATAGAGCCATGGTGACAACATTTTGCCTCTCTTAGCCACAATTATCCCAGAGGATGACAAGGTAATTGGCTTTGCTAGGCTTAAGATCTTAATCCTCAGTTACATGAGCCCTGTCATTGTATGTTCATGCTTCTCATGAAACTCACTGTTTCCTTTTCCATTTGGATGAGATGATGTTGCTGCTGAGAGCCCATTCGGAAACCTGAAACTGTGCAAACTTTTGGTTGTATGATGTCTTGTTTCTGAGTGTGCCATGAGCTGGGCTGTGTCTGAGATTGAAAATGAAACTCTGTTTTTCTCCCCTCCCAAGATGGATCATGATGCCTTGATTGCTGACAAGTGAAGTATATGGGTCTACCTTGCTTCCTTCACCACTCTCTTGACTCAATGTGTCATTGACTACTATATATCTACCCAGATGCCCAATAAAGGCCTCCTGTAGTGACAAAGAAGTCAAGGAACTTGTTCTCTATCTCCACAATCATCGCTCAACAGCTGGTGATGGCAGTAGTTTCACAGATCCAACATTCAATGCAGCAGCAGAGCATCTTGTACTATACTTGAAGTCAGGGTCCCAAAAGACAGGGAAAATGGTCAAGGCTAGGTGGATGGTGGTATGCACACCATCCCCCACTTGTGCAACTACTGACATCCAGATTTTGTAGCTACAGCAGATCTACACAGTGATCAAGACCTATCAGGGTCTTTCTGACTGTCACTGGGACAGTGCCAATGGGTGCAGTGTACAGGGGAAGGAGGTGGAGGTGGTCTGGGAAGAATATGTCAAGGTGTGATACTACAATCAATCTGATCAGATAACAAGGTCTCAAAGTATATTCACTACAATGTAATGGTGTACTCTGACCCTTCAAAAACAGAGGATGGTCATACCACTAGCACATGCAAGATATCATACCAACCAGAGCCAGGGGGAGAAACATGTTTACCCCAGTGATGGGAGTCCCTGCTGCTGAAGTCATTGATGAGCCTGGGCCCCAGCCCCAGCCACTGGAAGAAGCCTTGGATAGTGGCTTTGGCAGTGTGGGTGGTGCCATTTACATGAAGGGCAAGGAGCATGCCACCCCCATCACCCCCATTATCACTCCCCAGGCTGTACTACCTACCTCCACCTTTTGTAATCAGGCTGGTCCTTCTACCTCCAGTGTCAGAAAATGGTCACACTCAGACATGACTGGTGATGACACTGTATTTGTGAGTGCATATGTGAATAATAAATTGAAGTTGCAAGCGAACAGACAGTTTTTCAAAACAAAGCCTTTGTGATTTTGATACATTCCTCATTGTTGTGCAGAAGGTGCTGCATGGATATGACTACCATCCAAGGCACCAATGGCATCTTTAAAAAAGGGCCAGAAGCAAGGGTTGGTGTGGATCTTGGTGTGGATCTTGTTCTCAACCGGCATGTGCATGTATTTTGTATAGAAGGGTGCAGATGAGAAAATAATGGTCATTTTGCAGAAGTACCTAGAAAATGGTATGTGAATCCATGAGCTGGTGCATTTGAATGAAATACAGAATGTGAAATTGTGTTGTTTGACTGTTGAGAGCACTCCCCAACATGTCTGACAATCAGACCAGTGATGCTGGAGTAGACAAAAATGGCCAGCTGTCCTTCAAGGGATATAAATTTTGAGTTAGAATGACCAATGTCCTGAAGCTCAGATATTAGTTGTGCAAAGACATGTGCATGCAGACCAAGTTCACATCAGATCTGTTCTGGGTGGACCACGAGCAGTTCTATAAGCCATGCTTCTCCAGTGAGTGCCAAGGTGTGGTCAGTGAGTGCCAAGGTGTGGTAGGGTTCAGGGTCTTTCCTGGTGATCTTGGTAGATTCAAGTAGAGCGGATGTAGCACAGATGATGAGGCTGAGGAGTAGAGCTGCATGACGTAGGATACGCTGCCGGATGAGTGCTCGATGATGATCGACCTGCTCAGAGACGTCCATCAGTGTCCAGTGACAATGAGCTAGTATTGTTCTCTGATAAGATTGCCGTGTCGCACGGCACAATTCAAACTCAGACGGCAACATTTTCAGAGTTGCCACAACCAGCTTGCAAACTCAACACAAACTTGCACAATTTCGGGTTTCCGAACGGGCCTTAGTAATGTATTTTGATTTACCTCCGACGCAGCTTCCGACGGCAGCTTGCTTCCCTGCGGGTGCTACTGGCATGTGATCAAGATCATGTCGGAACATGCGGAGGTAAAAAAACACGATGCGTTCGTTGTCATCGTAACAGTGAACATCAACATTCAAGCTTTCAAGTTGCAACACTTACCAAGAATAACAACCCGAGTCAACTCTTAGAGCCAGTTGGATGGGGGTCACATGCACGATCCAGCCTGCCGCGGACTCAGACGACTGAGCAACTATGGTTAGCACCAACCTAACAATCGCCACACCGAACTCACAGCTTGCAGGCAAACATTTAAAAGGTGCTGGTCAGGTCAGTGTTCCTGTCACATTCATCAACACCTTCAGTTCTTACTACCAGCGCCACTACCTAGACCGCGATTGGACGCCATGCACATCGTCGGACTCGACATCCCAATGTCCATATCACACGGGATCGAAGCCATGGTTGTCCTCACCATCACATCAGGTTCCGTATACTCCATCACCAAGATGCGTTCCGTTGCCGCCAACGCAGAAGCCAAAGGTGGACGCATCAGGACAGCGTCCATGCCGACTTCGTTCTTGGCAAGGATTGTTACCCCGATTCAAGTCCTTGCCACATTTATTCCGCCCTTGGGCTATGTCTGTACTGTTGTGCTCAATGGGTTTCAACAGCCAGAATGGATGGCCAAGTTCGCGCTTTCGGAAGAGCTGGTAGGATCGCAGTGGAAGAACGCGTTGAGAGTGCTGGCTTGTTCCGCTAGTTTTCTTCTGCGGGGGGTTGTAGACTATGTGCTTCACCACCTGGGAGAACAGTGGGACGCCGCAGGGGTACATTCAGGGTTTACTCCAGCTATCAAACTTATATTAACCTTGGTGTCCTCATAGCGTCGCGAGAAATCCCGGATAGTCCAAACGGGTCCATATGCATTCGTCCGTCATCCATTATTCAGGTGATTTTTTCGCATTTTGCAAGTCGCCCTAGGTAATTCCAACTTGACGTCCGACAGCCTTTCTTTCATCCAAGGGGTTCTGTGGATTGTCATGTTCTGGTCTTATGTACCCCTGTTTTCACTTGCCATCATCGCTACTGTGTTTGTCATCAAGCTGCCTATAGAGGTACATCATTCGCACCTGTGGGCGCGGTCGCGCGGACTCACGAGATTGCAGGAGAACACTATTCTACAAGACGAACGCGTCAGAGAAGAATACAGAGCATATATGAAAAAGGTCCCCGCACGGCTCATACCCTATATTTGGTAGACCCTTCGAGCGATATCTGTACACCCATCACGAGATCCTGACCTGAGCGCCATATCTGCCACTGCATTCGAGTAGCACTATACGATTATGCTGTTGTCTCCATACGTTGAAATATTTAGCCATGGGTGTTTGTCACTTCATTCCGAATGACACGAGTTGGTGCGCCGTCTCGATCTGGCTTCTACAAGTGCTGTCTGTGTACCTGAGAAGGGGGAAAGCTCATGACGTCGGACGATGTAACGGAGATTCTGAAGCACCGGGACGATGGACTGAACTTGGCTCTACTTGACGAGCTGAATAAATGCAATTTGTGCATCAGGAGATTCCAGACACCTCCTATTTACCCACCAGGTTACCATCAAAAAGGTGCTTGACTGATCCTCGGACACTGAGAAGACAGTTCACTGATAAGGTTACATAATCTCCAGAGGATATTATGAAGGTATGTCATCTGTCATCATCTGGGACTCAATCTAGCATTCATCATTTTCATATATTTATCATAATTTTGTGTCTAGGCATTTCTGACTAAGCCACGTCGGAGATTTTATTTTTGAATTGCAACCCTAATCCTAATGAAAGAGTTGTTATACTATGTGACGAGTGACAAAGTATGTAGTCTGTGTACACAAGAGGACATGTCGGGCCATCCATTTGCTTACTCATCTGTCTGATGCCCCTCTCCTAAGATTAGGGCCAGGCCATGTGGTGCAGTCACATGTACAGTATGAAAAGGGGCAAATAAAGAAAGTGGCAGACAGTAGTTTTGAACTCATGACAGTTCTCGTCAGGGGGCTTCACTGCTGCCCCTACCATTTGTCTATCTGACTGTGTTTAGGATCCAAGTACCAATCTAATGTCCTATCTCGGGAGTTGGCTTAGTCAGTGGGCATGACTTAGGTAAGCACAACCCGAAACTGGATTGGTTGCATTTGGGGGAAATCATTGGGAGATAGGAGTCTCTACTGTGGGAACCCAATGCTTTGGAGCAGGAAGGGGCCTTTTGGCACACCTGCCAGCATTTGTGCATTGCCTTGCACTCCCCACAGTAGTCCATACTACCATGGGATCCTCTTATGTCATCCAACTGATGTAGATTCACTAAGGACACAGAGCCAAAATCAAGTCAGCAACTCAATGTGTTGACCAACACTCTAGTGATGCTAGTGAATGTACCTCAATAGCACATTTGGCATGACAGAGACTAAATTCAGGCTTTCCTATTTCGACCAGAGTCACTCCTATGTCACACATATCCTCTCTCATTATGTAGCTGATCCTTATGATCAAAGGCCCTTGGAGAAATTATTTTCAGGTTTCTTGCCATATATTTCATCCATTCTTGTATTGTATGGTTGATGTATGGTCCAGGTATGTGCTATAAAGTGCCTGAAATCACCCTCGAGCACTATGGATGCCATTCTTGTGCAATGAGCTGCTCAATTCCTGTCAAAGAAAATATACAGCCCTACTTGTAACACTCCCACCAGCCTAAGTTCAAATATCAAAGCCATTGCAGCTTGAATTGAGTGTGCCAGAGTCGAAACACAAACACTGGGTACAAACAAAGCCATAACAGGAACATGGACAGATGTGGGATATGAGGTTAAGTGATATAAGCCAATGATAGGAATACTCCTGGAAGCTTGGGAGTGATAAATGACAGAACCCCAAGCAGGTTCTGTGATTCCCAGTGGCTCCAGATGGATTGTGGAGCAGACTCATAGATCTTGGGTTCCCAAGTTTCTGGAGTTCACTGTGCTTTGTCAAAATTGAGTTACTATATAGTACTATGATTGCTAAAAAAGTAAAGATGTGGTTTCCAAATGTTCCATTGAGGGACTTGTCAAAATTTTACTTTTATGTCACATGATTTCCAAATCTGTGCCAGCTCAACTTTTTTCTTCTTCCATCACTCTCATGCTTTCTCTGTTTACATCTGACCTGCTTGTTTATGGCCACACACACTAATTTATGGTCTTACCTACTTGTTTTTGGCTGCAACCACTTGTTTATGGACCCACCTGCTCATTCATGGACCCACCCACTCACTCACTTTGACTTCATGCATTCACTTGTGGTCCCACCTGCTTGTTTTTGGCCCTGCTTACCTATTATGCAGGGTGCCACTAGTGTGCTTGACTGAGGTAACAATCAAAATTCACACTACAATCATGGTTAACAATGAGCCTTAATAGTGTTGCAAAAGAATAAAGTGATCATTAAAGTTGACTGAGACCTTAGTGGCAGAAGTGTCTAGCAATGTAGAGTAGATTGCATATAATAAGCTGAAGTACTGAGTAAAACTACCAGTATATATTATTGAAAGGATTAAAAGCTGTACAATACTCAGTATACTATAAGTCACTGAATGGTAAGTAGGTAGGTGCCTGTAGAATAACACAGGACCATCAGTAAGGTAAGTATGAGTAGTACAAATGCTATACTCACCTCAGTGTACTGTCAGTCACTGAGGTGCCAAGTCTATGAGACGCATGTCTAACTGAACACATGATTAGGTAAGCTACCATAACAGGTACATATTGGTTGTATTCCAACATATATAGTGTCTGTGGTTTCACACTGACCAAGTAAAGATAATAAGGCCATTGGCTGGAATGTCATAGAAGGTTTGAGAAGGCATGTGGAAGAAAAGCTGCACAGACCAAGAGGAAAGAATACTAAATAAGGTGTTTGGTTGAACCAATGATGAGTCATCAATGGAACCATATGGAAGGTGGTGGAAAGGTCCAGAAAGAGAGAAAAGATAGGGGTTCCCAAGATATCATAACATTACCCCCTTTATATCCTCAAAGTCACTGACTTTTATTTAAATATCGTGAATTCTACAGTGGGAGAGCCAGCAAGGTTAGACTTGGCAGTAGGGTTGAAGATGTCATTACCATAAACCAGAGTGGGAGAGATGGGGGAGAAAACATGTTGATAGGGGCAGTTGGACTGATTATGTCCTGGGCTGAATTGTTGACAAATAGGACATTTGTATTGATCACAATCAACATGTCAATATCCTAGGTGATGACACTCATAGCAAGTTGAATGGAAGCAGGTTCATTACAGGGAAGAGGTTGTCTATCCCTGACATCTTGTCTTTCACCTACTTCCAAAGCAGTGCCAATTTGCTCAGCAGTGAGGCTGAATGCCTGTTCAGTAGTGAGGTCTGGGTTGGTGTTAATTGGATCAGAAAAAGTGCTGCTTCCTCTGGATGTCCCTGCACATGAGAGGGGATAACTATCATATACTGTGTCATGCAAGTGAACTCCACTCCTCTGGAGCCTACTCTGGCTCAACTCTGCTTTCCTGCCTACATCATCTCCACATTTCCACCTATGTATATGCAAGCCTGCATTTCTGCTTATCTCTAATACTTCTGATTCTGTGCCTTATTCCTCATCCTTCATACTTTGACAGACACTTGACATATCTAATAACTCCACCTTGCAATTCATTCCATTCTGACTCACTTTGACTCCTTCTGACTCATTCCCTATCTCCCTGATTACTTCGACTCATATTCTGTCCCACTCTGGTACCCTCTGTATTTACTTGTCACCATAGTATATAAACCCTCCTTGTACTCTATATTCAGCAGTTCAAATATTGACTATAATCACTCCTCTTTCCCTGTCCTCCTAAGATCTCCATTGACACTTAAAGCTAGTCTTCTTGTCATCACTCTGACCCTCTGACCTCTGACTGCTCCCTCACTACTCCACTCCACTCCACTCTGCTGTCACTCTGCCCCTCTGTTAAATACCAGATGGAACTTGGACAAGGGAACAACACATAAGTCGAAGCTGACATCCACTGCCATACCTCTGACATCTCCAGACAGCCCAAAGGAACTGGATCTTAACAATAACTCAAGACAGCCATAGTTCTAGCCCATTGAGAGCATTTAGAAGGTGGAGGTAGGGGGTGAGGGGAAAGTGATTTGGGAGAGGTAGTAATTCAAAGAGTTGACACAAATCATCAAGACATGAGAGGATATCTGGTGAAGGAGCTGGCAATAGAAGACCTGTGGTTTGATCCAAAAGGACAATAGGCAGTGGGATTGGTGGAGGGATTCATAGGAGGGTGATTGTTTGGGTCAGAAGATAAAAAAGACAATGAATGGGGATCCTAGTCTGTCCAGTCCAGTAATATGAAACATCACATCATTGAATTGCATCTGATGGAGGAGATTTAAGAGAAGAGATTCCTGTTCTCTTTGAATATGGTGAGAAGTGTTTTGGAGTTGCTCAGGGTCAGGTCATTCAGAATGATCAAGGTATTGGAGAACACAGCCCATGTAAATATTTTGGAGGAGAGCAAGGTCTGTGTCCATTAAAGGAGAATCTTGGTGGAGGTGACAAGTAATGTTTCTGTTGAGACAAGGGTCCTTGACAAAGGCAAGGTAGCAAAATGAAGTTATAGAAGAAGGGTATCAACAGAATATGTTTCCAATTTCCAAACATGAGAGGATGCTCAGTAGGAGTTTGGGAATGACATTGAACAGGCATGGCAGGATCAGGGAGTTTTGGTTATTTTCTGTGATGAGAAGAGTGATGAACTTGGGGAAAATTGACAAAAACTATGAATGGGCAGTGATTGCACAGACTACTAGGTATTAGTTAGGAGTAGTAAATGGGTATAAAGTAAACTCATCTCAGCTGCTGCCTAAGGAGGGCAAATAATGACTGAGGAATCCAAAATTAAAGTAAATATATGTACTGTAATGGGCAGAGAGGTGCTCACTAATAATGACAGTAGATCAGAAATAAATTAAGGAACATAAAGGATGTGAAACATGAGTTAAGCAATTAAGATAATGATGGAAATACCCCTGAAAACTCCAGAGTGATAGTAGTACTTGGAAAGATAATGGGATAATAGTCTGAGTGGAGTCTGGACAGGAGCTGTGGGTCCACACAGTTCTGAGTAGCTCTGGCAGTGCTCTGACACCCTGGGTTTCCATGGCTGCACTCCAGGTTTCTGCATTTTAGAGCTCACTGTACTTTGTCACCAGAGAATTCTGTAAGCTGGCTGACTTCTAGGTTCTTGTAGCAGTCACCCAGAAAGTCAGTCAACCAGTCAGCCAGTGGTTTCAGAACTTCCAGAACATTCAGAAGGGGTCAGATAGTAAGTATATATGAACATTAGTACATAAGTCCAGCCAGACCATATCAGGGCATATCAGACTTTTAGATTGATAGTGCCAAAAATAGAGTAAAGTAAGATGATAAGTCTATTGGTCCATGACTCCATCAGTCCAATCAGACTATATCAGACTTCCAGATCAAGTGTCAGCAGTTAAGAATATCAGAAGATCCCAGAAGGCCAAGAAATCAGTTAACCACAAGTTCCATATCTTTACACAATTACAAACAAATCAGAAAACACAAGAATTTTTAATCAGTAGATGAGTAGACAAGCTCAGTTTCTAAGATCAAAAGCTTAAAAATTATAGAGTATTAGATGATCTCAGTATTTAACTATTGGTGTTTAAAATAATGCTATATTAAAAAGCTAGCTGATATGCATAATAATCAGATAATTTGTTAACATAAAAGGCAGAGAAAGCCAAAGGTGAATCACTGTGTTTGAAAGCCCTTGGGAAGAGGTTGGTTACCATAAATACCAATGATATGGGTTGGTTGCAAAATACTATCCAAATGGATAACAGTAACAAGGCATTCTCCATCCTCATCAAATTCTGGCTCTACCCTCCACATTCCTGTGTTTGGACAGGTTGCATCTCCAATAACATTGAACCACCACACCAAGGAACAAGGATAGAAGATGTTTGATGACTGAATGAGAATAATAAAATTACCTAAACAACAAAACCCTGGAATCCTGGCTGGGTTGAATCCTTTTCAGAAAATACAGTCATATTGTGGTTGACAAAATACAGTGAACTCTGGAACTGGAACACCAACTCTGCACTTCTGGAACATCAGAGTTCGTACCTCCACTCCATTGCCAGGCTGATCTACTCAGACTTTCAGCATTCGCTTGGAACTCATATGGAACTTGTGCGAACCTTTATCATACTTCATACTTCATAATCCTTTTCTTGTCATCGCTCTGGAGCCTCCAGGGATGCTCCATCACTTTCTTACATCGCTTATTTTCCTTTCCCCCTTGTTCCTATTCCTGTTCCCTTTATTATCATTAGTGAGCGCTTCTCTACCCACTCCACTACATATATATACTTAGTTTTCACTTCAGATTCCTCAGTTGTTCTTTGCCCCTCTTTGGCAGCAGCTGAGGTGAGTTTACTTTGTACCTATCTATTACTCCTAGCTAATCCCTAGTAGTCTGGGAAATCACTGCCCTATTATAGGTGAATACTAGTTGCTCTTTGCCCCTCTTTGGCAGTGGCTGAGTCTGGGCAATCACTACCCTATTATAGCCCTATTATAGTTTTTGTCAGGTTATGAGCCCTGCTGGCACATACTGGTGGAAAGAAACCTCTCCGGGATGGCTCAGCTCTTGCGCATCCCTCAGCGTGCATCCGGACAGACTCCGGACACTTGGGACTTCTACCATGTCATCCAATACAGCTTCTGCTGACACTCCCACATGTCTGACTCTGATCAGTCCCTCAAACTTCCAAATCTGGAAACTCTGGATCACGGCGAAACTTCGGAGGGAAAAAGTCCTAGGCGTAGCCTTGGGAACTGACACCTGTCTGATAACATCCCTCAGCATCCCAGGTACCACCACTGCTGTACCTGTTCCTGCCACGTCCCCCAGCGTTCCTGG
>KN826000.1:0-11377 GCA_000827395.1 Paxillus rubicundulus Ve08.2h10
GGCTTGCAAAGAGTAGAGAGAAAAACTGTGCAGGAGTATTAGCAACATTTGTCAATGACATTTGCAAACTTACCTGGTCCACTTTGACTGCAATAGGCCTGGGTTTTGTTTGAGGGCCTTCTTCACCAGCAAAGAGATCACCTTGTTCCTCCTCGCTGTGGGTCCTAATGAAAATCACAACTTGACCTGATGGAACACTGCCAATACCCTCTCACATGGTCTCCATCTTTCCCTTATGCTTTGAAATCTTGGCTCTAGTCCTGAAATTGAACTCTGAATCCCAAAAGTGAAGGGCATTGGGGGGGAAATATGGCTGCAGGTATTCACAGATGGCTCAGGGTGGGCACCCTTGCAAATCATCCCCTTGAGGTAGAAATGGATGATTAGCAATGGTTTGCAATTTACCTGGCTCCCTGCAGTCATTGCAACACAGGAGCTCATAACAGGGAAAGTGGTCAGAACTTGTTCAGACAAAGTATGAAAAGTGAAACCCTTGAAAAAAAGTTAGCAGAGCCCATAGTGCATCAGCAATACTTACCCAGTATGGGCAAATGCCCATCCCATTTGGCTGCTGTTATCCCTATCTGCAGCTTAATGGCAGACAGGGCAAGTTAAATCCACATCACTCCCTTTGACAAGACTGCAACTCTCAACCAGGACCATGATGCATACATTACAAATGACTCATGGGCATTGTATGCAGCAATATAGGTCTCCACTGCCATCCAGACAGAGATAGCAGTGCTAGGAGGGTTGATGTGGTCAGATACAACATCCAGATGCAACAAGACTCACTTCATTTTTGATGTTGTCCTTGGAGGATGAAGGCAGAGTGGAAGGTGTCTGCATAAGTGAGGATGGCGGTGGTGAAGTCAACAAAGAGGACCAGTGAGGTGTGGTCTCAGCATCCTTGTTGATGACCATAGCTTGATCACCGTTGGACAGTTCCATTCACATCACCCAACCTCCTGAGCTTTTTTGACTTTGGTCATAAGACACTTCTTAGATGTCATAGCTCTCAAGTTTTTGCATTGGAGCTGTTGGCAGGGCCCCCCTCCACCAGTGGCCTTCCATGCAGTCTGTTTGGTATGAGCCATACTAAAATGACCTATAAATTTTGTAGATGATCAAAGTGATACCTGTGTTGAATGTGTAGTTAATAGGATATATTAGGTATATAGTTCATACACTCTGTAAGTACAAAGTCAGCAACTGTGCAGACTTTTAAATATAACTTCTTAATCTTCAACCACAACCATTGCCTTAAGCACCCAAGCATTTCATAGGTAAGCCAAGTGCCTGCATAGTGTAAAAGCTTCAAACAGGTTATGAACCCCAGTGGCACAAGTGTGAGTATCTTGCCTCCGCCACTTGGCAATGCCTACTTCACCTTGCTATGTGAATCTTTTGGCATTGTGTGAATGGTGTCATGTTCAAAGTGAATATTTTGCTAGAACAAATGTGATGAAGTCAAAGACCATGGGAAGACTATGTCTCTACTGGTTTTAGGCTCTAGGCATCACCTTGAGCGATCTTTCACCTTAATTCTTTGTTTTTTACATTGAAAGGTTCTGATGATTTATCCTAGACCTCAAATCTAACCATGTCTGCAAACTCCAACTCACTCACTGCTGCCATCCCTACCCTCAATGGGTTGAACTATCTCACTTGGGCCCCCAAGATGACAAATTTCCTTCAGGCCTCTGGACTCAACTGGGTCCTAAGGAAGACCTGCCCCAAAGAAACTGAGGAGGGTGCCAAGCAGGTGAATATTGACAAGTGGGACAACACCAATGACCATGCCCTCAGGCATATTCTTCTCAAGATGTACACTCACCTGAGCTCCAGGTACCAGGGCTATGGCATGGCCAAGGAAGTTTGGGATTTCATGATAAGTGTACCAAAAAGAGTCTGATCTCTTTCCACTTGCATGGTGAAAGTACCATGTATTGGGTTCATGCACCCACTATCTGTAATCCTATCAGTGTGGACTTAGACTTTCTTGTTGTTGATTATGAGCTCTTACACTGCTGCCTCACCCACCCTTCCAGGGATGTGCTGCAAGCAGGGTGAAAGCACATTAAGGATTTCCCAGAGGTAACCATTCCACTGGTTGATCCAGTTTGTCCTGGCTGTCAGCTAGGCAAACAACCTAATCGCCCCTTCACACCTTGTGATGTGCATGCAAAGGAACCATTTGAACTTGTACACTCAGATTTTGAATCCTCTGAGGCTGAGTCTTACCATCGCCACAAGTACATTATTGTCTTTTATGACGATTTCACATCTATGGCCTGGGTACAATGTTTACGATCCAAGGATCAGGCTTTATCAGCCACAAAGGAGTTCCTTAAGTATGTCCAAGTTCAGTACAAAGCCCAAGTTAAGGGCTGGATGTCTGATGCAGGGGAGAATATAAATCAAAAGCCTTCTGGCAATTGATGTGCAACCACGGCATTCATGTCTATGAGTCTGCGCCACATACCCCCCAACAAAATGGATGAGCTGAAAATTTCATATGAATGCTCATGGATAAGGCTCAAGCAATGCGTCTTCATGCTTGTCTTCTGCCATCCTATTGGGAATTTGCAGTAATGCATGTGACCCACATCTATAACTGCACTCCCAAAAGGGGCCTTAATTGGAGAACCCCCTATGAGATTTTATTTAAAGCTTCTCTAACTATTTCTCATCTTTGTGTCTTCAGATGTGGTGCCTATGTGCATCTTCCCACTGTTACGTGTGGTGGTAAGCTGCAGGCTAAGTCCCAGCTTATGATTTACTTGGGATATGCCCCTGGAAATGATGTGAACTATCTTTTCATGCACCCAGATAATTCCCTGCACACTTATGCCCATGCAATTTTTGATGAAAATCTTTTCCCTTGCTGCCCAGGGGCTCATCCCCATAGGGCCATAAGTGAAGCCCCTAAACATCCTCATCAACACCCTCCTTTGGAGGCACCTCCATCTGATGATGAAAATGATGATGATGATATCCCTCAACCTTGCAGTCGTCAACCCTGCAAAGACCCTCCACCTCCAGTGCAAATACCTTTGGTGGATATTCCTCCTTGTTGTCCAGAAACTCCTCCTCCACCCCCTCCTGTCACTCCTCCAAGACAGAACCCCTGTCTTGATGCACCACCTGCCCTGCCACAATGGTCTGAGTGAACTCGCCGACTGCCTATTCACCCAGGAAACATTTATGGTGAATGGGAACATCCTGTATGACAGGTCAGGGACATTGTGAGAGAGAGTCACTGGAGGGAGCTTACCGGACAAGCAGAGCCTTGTGCACCAGTTTCACTACCAGTTCCCAGATCAATGCCTCCTTCTCCATCCCCATCTGAAGACAATGTTGAGAGACTAGTCCAGGAAGGGGGAGATGTGCTGGTTTCATACCTGTGTGCAAATGCTATCCCTATGGGAGAGGAAGGGACCACCCCTAACTATCACAAATGGTCTTACCACAATACCCTCCACTTACCACAGTCAGAACAAAAACTCTGGTCTGATGCTTGTAAAGAGGAACTAGACATGCTGAAACAATGCAAAGTCTATGAAATAGTTGACCAACCCACCAACTGCAAGGTTATTAAAAACTGATGGGTCTTCGATGCCAAATCTGATGGTTGAAAGAAAGCTTGCCTTTTTGTCATGAAAGGATTGTCACAAGTCAAAGGTCTTGACTTTGATCAGATATTCAGCCTGGTAGTGCGATTTGAAACAGTGCAATGTATTCTCGCCCTTTCTGCCTTAGAGAACTGGTATATCACTGGATTCAATGTGCAATCTGCCTCCTTATATGGCAAACTTGATGAATAAATATACATGGAGTTCCCTGGAGGGTTCCTTCCTCCTCATTTGAAAGTGTCATATACCGTGTTCCCGACAAGTCAACTTCGCTCCTCTGGAGCCTACTCCAGACCAACTCTGCCTTTCTTGCCTTATTAAGTCCACTTTTCTGCTCCTCCACCCTTCTGCTTATCACAAGTCCACTTTTCCACTTATCTCTCTTACCCCTGATTCCTGTACCTTGTTCCTCATCCTTGATCCCATACCTTGTCCCTCATCCTTCACTTTTGACAGATGTTTGACATATCTAATAATCCCACCTTCCAATTAATCTGATTTCTGACTCGCTCTGACATTTTCCGACTTGATCCTATCTCTTTGACACCTCTGACTCATATTCCACTTCACTCTGGCACTCCAGTGCCCTCCATGTTTACTTGTCCCTGTAGTATATAAACCCCTCTTGTAGTTTGTATTCCTCAGTTGGAATATCGACTTTGATCACTCCTCCTCTCTGTCCAACATAAGTCCTTCGCTCGACACTTGAAGCCAGTCTTCTTGTCGTCACTCTGACCCTCTGACATCTGAATCCCTTTGCTACTCCACTCTGCTGTTACTCTGCCCGCTTTGTAAATACTGGACTGAACTCAGACAAGGGCACAACACATAAGTTGAAGCTGACGTCCACTCTGCCTCCAACAACTCCAGACAGCCCAGAGGATTCAGCATCTTAACAGTAAGGTCAAAGTCCTTAGACTTCTCCACACCCTTTATGGGCTTAACAAGCAGGTCTAGCTTGGTGGAATGCCTTTAATGAGTCCATGTCAGAATTAGGTTTCAAGCAATTAAATACAGATGCTGGCCTATTTGTCTACAGAAAAGGGAAAGATTTTGTCCTCGCTATCATATACATTGATGATGCCAAATTCTGTGGCCCCAATAAAGCCTTAGTCAACAAAATGAAGGTTGTCTTTATGAAAAGGTGGGAATGCCACAATTTCAGGGACACCACAGAGTTCCTCTGAATGAAAATACACCAAGAGAATCACTGACTGCATATAGATCAGTGTGAATACCTCGACAAGGTTATTGAGCGATGTGGAATGATCAATGCAAAGCCCACTCATACACCTCTCCCTCAGGGGTATCAAACTGAGAAGAATGTAGCCCCTGTCAACCCAGAACTCCATACATGGTTCCAGACAGTGATAGGCTCATTGATGTACCTGATGCTTGGTACTTGCCCAGATATTGCTTATGCAGTGACACAAATGGCACAAATGGCTGCCAACCCATCACAAGAGTACCTTAACAAGGCTCTTTATATTTGCTGCTATCTAATTGGTACTCATGATTACTCACTTGTATTTGATGGCAACTCTGGATGCGGTATTACCACCTGCACAGACTCAGATTGGGGTGCAGACCCAGAAACTCGCCACTCCCAAACAGGATTTTACATTAAGTTGGCAAATGGAATCTTTCTCTGGAATTCACACCTCCAGAAGACCACAGCTCTGTCTTCCACTGAAGCAGAATGTATGGCTTTGAGCGATTGTTCTTGCCAAGTCCTGTGGATCAAGCAAATTTTTGGGGAGATCAGCTTTGATCTTAAACCTATTCCTATTTGTGGCGACAATCAGGGGTCAATCTTTATTGCAAACAACCCTGTGACTGAACATCACACAAAACACATCCCCATCTGTTACCACTTTATCAGAGACGCTGTCAGTGATAAACAAATTGAGACCTTCTATATCAAAGGGACTGACAATCCTGCCAATATGTTTACAAAAAACCTCAGATATGTCAAATTCAAGCAATGTAGGTCTCAACTAGGTCTCATTTTCAATCACACCACTAGCTGGAACTAGATTGTGTGTTATTAACTACTTGTTTGCTTATTTGAAGAACTCTCACTTAGCAAGGGGGAGTGTTGAATGTGTAGTTAATAGAGTATATTAGGTATATAGTTCACATGCTTTGTAAGTACAAAGTCAGCAACTGTGCAGACTTTTGAATATAACTTCTTGATCTTCAACCACAACCATCACCTTAAGCACCCAAGCATTTCACAGGTAAGCCAAGTGCCTGTGTAGTGTAAAAGCTTCAAACAACCTGCTGATCAGAGTGATACCTGGTGATTAGGGTGATACCTTGTAGTTGTGCCTGCAGGAATATTATGAAGCTACAAGAGAAATTCATTTCAATCAAATCAGACAGGATCTGCAGTACTTGGCTGACACCTACCTAGTTTGAGAACTTTTCCCAGTCAACAATCAACAAAAGCAACTCAAGTCAAATTCAACAATGTTGAACTGTCACATGATGTCACAAACCCAACCAATTAAGGTAGTCATCATGTGAAACTGAAAAACATCACATGCTGTGACATGGATGTGATGCTGTTCAGGAAAGGTGGATATTGAGGCAGAGATTTGTGCCAAGTCTGCCAGGCTCAGCCAGGCTTGGGCAATATGCTCAAGTATATTGTAATACTATGTACTTCATATCAATACAGTATATAGCTACAAGAAAATATAATCTGTTGTGGTATCTGATGCATTGGGTCCACCCTTGCAGCAGTGGGTTAGGGTTGTTTTAGAATACAACACCAGCATGGATTACCAGTAATGTTGGTTGCTGATTTGATATTAATTTTGCAATGTGCACCATATAAAGAAAGTGTCATGTCCATCACGTGATGTTTGTTGGTTTCACATGATGATTACCTTAGAGCTGTTGACCAGTTAATTCTACAGAACACGTGACCTGCCAAACATTACCAAACAGTTGAACTTTGCCCAAATACTCAAGGCCCTTTATGGTGTCTTCTTTCGAACTCCCATGACCTCTACAGTCTTACCTATAAAAGGATCGTTTGTGAGTTCTTGTATGTTACATGTTTAATGTATGTGTCTGCAGTGCATACATTAAACACATAATGCACAATCAGATTGAGGTAACCCCATAGTTCAGATTATTTCTCAAGATAACCTAAATGGTTTTGCTGTGATTGCAAATGCCATTGTCATGGTCAAGGACATTCAGGTGTGCTTGTTCAGATCACCATCTCTTACTAGCATTTTTCTTGTCTTGTAGTTTAGATAGTCATTTTTGGTAGTGGGTCCAGGGGAAAATGGCTAGGGATCCAAGTGGTGGTTGCAAGGGAAGCCTTGCCCCCCTTGGATTCTCTAATCTAGGTTGGTTGAGTGGCAGTTGCAAGGAAGCCTTGCCCCCCTCAATCACCTAGTAAAATGTTGGTTTTGGGGGAAAATGACTGGAGATCCAAGTGGTGGTTGCAAGGGAAGCCTTGCCCCCCTTGGATTCTCTAATCTAGGTTGGTCGAGTGGTGGTTGCAAGGAAGCCTTGTCCCCCTCAATCATCTAGTAAAAATGTTGGGTTCAGGGGAAAATAACTGGATTCGAGCCATTCCTCTGTTGCTGTTCAAGTCCTTTCTCATTCCATGTGTTCAATCAACTAACCTTTCTTTGAGTTTTTTTAAAGGGGGGCATCTTTTGACCACAACTCTGACTTTCCACTCCTGAGTGAAATGGG
The DNA here is from genome assembly GCA_000827395.1 of Paxillus rubicundulus Ve08.2h10. NCBI lineage: Eukaryota > Fungi > Basidiomycota > Agaricomycetes > Boletales > Paxillaceae > Paxillus > Paxillus rubicundulus. The sequence continues at coordinate 7,356 of KN826000.1, forward strand.
TAAGTCTCATGCTTGGCTTCTCAATCCTCCTGCCTTAACCATCTGCTAGCATGTCAGTTGGCCAGGCTGCCTTCCAAGTCCGACTTAGACCTCACCCTTAGGAGTAATATTTGTAAGTCCCATACACAGTTTTTGATCCTTTCCCCTTACTATCAACTAGGATATCACCTGAACTTTGAAGTCAGCTTCAATTTCACATGATGAACAGAAAGTGGTCAGTCAACTCTATAGCAGGTTTCGCAGGCTAATTGTTAATGTGTAGTGGTGCCTCCAGTTTTCAAATTCTTCCCAACTTATTAGAGCTTAGATTTACATTTTCATACCTAGTAGCCCTTTCTTTTGCAGTGGTGTAGTCAGCATTGTAGGGAGGGCCCCCTTGCCATGTTGCTGCATTTGCTTGCTCTTTCTTCTTCTTTTTTCTTCAAGTTAAAAATGTATACCTCCCAAACTTGGGATAAATTGAACAAATTTTACTTTTCTGGGATGAGATCTCAACCCAAACTGTGAGTCACATGACCCTGGTGCCATCAACCTCACACACCTGCACTACCGGTACAGCGCAAGTACACCAATCTATGTGCAACAGTAAATTAGCTATGAAAAATGGATGTCAAATGAGACATTTATCTGAGTGCTACTATGTATGAAGTTAATAACAGCCCAAGTCTGAGTAACCTTCTGAGCCGCAACATTTGCTGTCTAAAAGTCTAATCACTCTGTGAAGTCAGGTTCTCCAGCCTCAAAATCACACACCTCAATGACTGCCATCAATGCTTCATACCATGCTGCCTTGGTGTTCAGGTGGGATTTCAGGGATGTGAATATTAGCAAGACAACCTTTGGCTTGAGGATGCGATACACACCTTGTCCAACAGACATGAACAGAATGAATGAAAGAAGAAGCACCCTTGGCAGCACTTTGAAGATGGTCTCAGGCTCAGGCTCTTTCAGATGTGTTTTCTATGTTGAAGGTAATTGTCTGAAAGACCCTCCTCCAGGAGGTTAGGAGTTCTGGTGGGTACACAACTTCTTTGTCAGGTACAACTCAACTTTTTCAAGATCTGCGGGATGCCACAATTTTTGTGTGCCTGGTATCATCTTTCTGATGCATAGCCTGTCTAGGGGAATTTATGGTCCCTGTGATATCCAAGTTTGACCCTGCTAAACACATCTCCTGCACTGCACTAAGCTTCGTGTGCAATTGCAATGATCTGCCTGTCATAAAGTTTGCCATCCCAGCTACCAAGACATCCCCAGACGGCGAAGACGTCCACTGCACCCCACATTCCCCCCATTCCCCCACTGACCCCAAGTCTGCCATAGACGCTCATTTCAGGATTAACCAGGACAAATTGTACACTCACCTCTTTTCTTGGAAGCACCCATCTGGCGCCATGTGCCCCCTCTCCAAGACAGAGGTAACCAAAGAATAGATAGCATTGCCCAAGCACACCCGGACCTCCTGGACCTCAAAGATCACAGCTTACGCATTTGGGGCATGCTACACTATTTACTCAGTGGCATACCATTCAACATTGTCAAAACCATGGGAAGGTGGTCGAGAAAATCATTCACCCTGTATCTTCGACACCACACACTCATACTCACTCCTTTTCTACAACATCAGCCCAAGCTCATGCACCAACTCAGACGATACATTCTGCCACCCATATGGTGAACATATGCAGGTTAGTCAATGCTCCTCCACTGCCAGGGCTTCAGCTTTGCCGGCTCGCATCACTCATTCCTAACCCTTAGTGATCACAGCACACTCGCCTCGACAGTTTCAAGTCCAGTTTCTGACCGGAAAAAAACCTTCAGTTTTTTTGCCCAATCCCATCACATGTACATACACATTATGTAATTAAAACAACTTCACATTGCCTTTCTTTCCTACAAATCAGTGTTGAAACTCAAAGCATCAACATGCATAGAAAGAAAACTGGTCTGAGAGACCCCTATAGGGTCCAAAAACTGCTGCCTTGTGTCCCCATCAATTGCAATCATTTTGACCCCAAAATTCTCACTCTCAATCACCTGGATCTTGATAATAGTCTCTTGGACCATTAATAATATCTTAAATACTATCTTACCTGTGTTGTTTGGAGGCATTTAAGTGGAGAGATTGCAATTGAAATGGACTCTGGACACAGGAGAATGGGGATCAACAAGCACAGAGTCTTCCCACTGCCAGTCCCAGCAATAATCACACAGTCATGTTGGTGGAGCATTGCAAGGGATGCCTCAAGTTGAAAAATGCATGGAATAACACAGCCATCAGTGAGGAGCAACACAATCAAACAAGCCCGGAGCACGTCAAGTTATCTTTGCCATTCAAACTTGCCAGGAAGTTGTGTGGTAGTTGATCATTGATTAGTGTTGAAGAGAGTTGAATTAGGACATCCAATGGAGCACGCCGAGTCCCTTCGATGAATGTTGTGATGACCTCCCAGTCCACAGTGCTTGGATTGTGTTGTGCTCAATTTGTCTACTGTCCTTGAATTAATTTTGAGGATGAATGGTAAAATGATATCAGAATAGTTTTTCATATGAAGATACAAGTTATCTTATTGGACAAGGGTCACGTTATCCTGTGAATCTGCTCACCCCCCTTTCGCCAAAACCAAATTCACCAGTCCATCTATCAATGGCTTGCCTCATAGATGGATTGGTCACTGGTATACCTTTGTCTTCATCTCAACCCCCATTGGATTTACCTTATTTGGTATATCACATCATTTGATAACACTGATTTCACCTCCACCACCTTTTTTGGGACAGTGACCAAAGCCACTGCAACAATGCCACAGCATTAATTGTAGTTATGGTAGATACTTGCTATGTAGGTGCACTGCCACCTTCTCCATCACTTGTTAAGTCCCTACATTGCCTGCTCTTCCTCTGCACTTCAGAAAATGTCTGAATGTGGTTTGCTGCTGCACATAAAGCTTTTGCTCCAGAATGCTAGCCTTAAAGGGATGTCTGTTGAACACAATGCAGGAAATCACAGACTATGCCAAAGGGCCTGGTGAGTCCTACTAAAGGCCCTACCTCTGCTGCCACCTTATTGGGCTTTCACAGCCTCTGCTTGCAGCATAAATGGTTTGTATTCTGAGTTAGCCGAGGCACAAGGCTCACACAGAATGTAGTCCATGTATGAGTAAGCAATGTGGCGCGTCATCTCTCTGCTTTTGCCCACATCAGGCAAGGCTCATTTTCCTTTCTGAGATGCCTGAGCACTCGCTCACTTTTCTTCTCCCACCCACCCTCCCTCAACCAGGTCTGGACACCAATTCCGGCTACATACAGGCATCTTATGGCATCCGTCATCGTTGTCCATTGCGCTGTGCTTGACACTTGATTGTCTCGCTTGGCTGACCTGCTCGGTGCCCACCCACCCTCACAGCTCATCTTGACCCACCAGGTTCAGGCCATGCTTCGGGTCGGAAAACCCTCCGGGTTTTCACCCAAACCCCAAACACTTTGTCTGGCTTTGTTCTCTCCGTAGCTCACACAGTTCCACTCTCCCTCACTCAGCCATTGAGCATTGATATACATGGACTGCCCTTAAAGACGACCTGAAGTTGCCTGAGTCCAGCTTGTCAGACCTTGAGTGGGACTGGGCAGCAACCATCAATGCTTACAGTCTTCTAAATGGCCATTCGTTGCCAACAGACATACTTTCTCCTGCTATTTTATTGAACTCTTCTTTGTTGCAGACCCCATGGATATAGATTTTGACTGCTATGCAGACCGAAGTACTACTTCTAAGGGAGCATTGACCAACCAGGCTGTCGAAGCAAAAATCTTGGCATCAAAAAAGTTTTTCAATCTTCCTAAATTCAGGAGACAAGATGAACCCTGTACAATCTTGGATAGAACAGGTAAGATTTTAGTTTGGCATCTGCCAAAGTTATTGTCTGCTAGCCGAGTGGCTCATGAGCCCATCATGTTTTCTTCTTCCCTCCCTGACAACTGGTCTCCAGGATCAAATGAACACGACCATCCTGCCTTTACGACCA
>KN826001.1:0-11322 GCA_000827395.1 Paxillus rubicundulus Ve08.2h10
GTACATCAGTAAATTTACAAAATTCTTATTTGAACTTATTTTGTCTTAATGTGCTTGAGGTCCATAGCAAGATTCATAAGCTGCAAAGTTCGGCAAGACCGAGAAGTAGCTGGCTTAAATTTGGTGCTACTTGATCTTGTGGGGCTTAATGGCTTATAATTCTGAGGCACCTTGTGGAAAGACAACTAAGATTACGAAGATGGCCGAGCCACTGTAGTATATACAAGACTGTTATTAAACGGCAGGTAAAACGAATGGGGTATAAGCAGAAATGGCGACATGGTGAGCGGTGAGAGGCGGTGGAGAAGAGAAAAACAAAGTACAGAACGAGAACAGTTGTGAATGAATATGACGTGACTAAATGAGTGGACCTCAGCAGACCGCAGACAATAAATGAGAATAAATGACTTACCTGGGACAGTTAGCGGAAGGCAAAAAGGTCTTCAAATTCCTCATCCTTTTTGTCTCCTGAGTCCAAGGAACTAGTCGCTTTCCCTCCCTTGATGTACAGTTGAGTCTCGTCCACAATCAGTGTAAATTGCTCATTGGACAGAGCAGTGATCGGCTCCAGATAGCGCCTTGTCGTCACACCCCAAACATTTTCGTTGAAATCGTACTGGCCACCCTTAGAGATGACAGCAGTCCACATATTGCCTGTTGGAGTCGCCTTGAAAGTCATATGGTGGTTGGCAACCAATGTGAGTGTACAGCAAACCTTTGAGAGAGTGAATGATCATCAATGCACCATCACAAGATAAGAATTAAAAAAACATACCGCTGTGCAAGTGAGCGCGAGCGCAGTACGAGGGCTTGCTTGCTTACTGTTCAGTTGTGGGACTGCAACATGGCCTTGAATGAAGTTGAAGTGGTGGGCGAACATTTGTAGCACAAACAATGCCCTCCACAGCCCTGACCAAGTCTAAAGTTCATAGTCAGTATTGCTGTACTAGTACATTGGGGACTGAGTGTGAATCTACCTTGTGATCAAGACCTTTGTTCTGGCTAAACAGGAAGCAGTTTGACTTCAACATTGCTGTTGCAAACTCAGCACGTTGTTCGGCATCCTCAAAGTCTGGGTCTTGAGCAAAGAAGGCCGTGATGACGGTGACAGCCGCTGCCACAAATCCTCCTCGCCAGTTGCTAAGACTTTGCTTGGCCTGTTGAGGGGGAAGAATGTTATGTGGTCAACGTCCCAGGACACTGTAATGAAACTCATGACATAGAACACTGGCCCACCAATGACGACAGTGTGCTTGATGGAATTCTTGTACACTACATCCCATATAAGTTGTAATGCAGTCTTGAACTCGTCAGCAGGAATGTTCCAGGGATTTTCATAGTCAGCAGCGAAGTTTGCGAGTGACAAGACAAAGACCTACTGCCAAATATTATCGTTTGTGCACCCAGGAGGTAGGTCGGTGTTGATGTATTTATTTTTGGACCCACTTCCAGACCGCTGAGATGCAGAGGCACTGTGCTGTGTCTTGGCCCGTTTCAAGGGAGGGGCACCAGACTGCAAGGCCTCTGTATCTGTCTACATGACGTTGAGACTCAGACAGTCAACTCGAAGACTATAAATGCTATGATAACATACCTGGCTATGTTGACTCGGAAGCCGTTTGATGCCCTTGCTAACAATCACGCTCTGTGTTTCCGCAGGGTCTTCGTCAACAATCTTGAGCTCATTGGCAGACTCAGACTCAGAGATTTCTTCATGGAGGTCCGCTTTTCTTTTTTTCCTAGCTTGTTTCTGCGCCAGCCAGGTATGGAACTGTGAGGGGGGTGGGGGGGACGGATCCAACTCGTCTAACTCAGAACCACTGATGACTTCAATGATACTATCCTATGGGAAGGCATGAGTGTGAGTCATGGTTGTGGTGAGAAACTTACTGATACTGTGCGATGCCGAGAGCCTGCCCTTGCTGAGAGGCCTATTGCCTGACGCTCTACATTATTGTCACCCTCGATATAAGGAGCAAAGTCTTCAGTGTCTGATACTGGCGGCATGCTGACAGGAGTGGAGGGGCGTATCGATGCACTTGAGCAGATGGTAGTAGCAGGTGTGACCCTGGGGCCCTTGAGCAGAGAGCCAGTCCCAGTCCCAGTCCCAGTGCTGCCAGTGAGGGAGGACTGTGCACTGTGACGCCTAGAATTGAATTGCTGGGAGTCAAGCGGTGAGACATTATAGTACAGAGTGGGACGCATTTGTCGAGCTTGTTGGCCCAATCCTTGACACTGCCAACGCCTGCATACTCTCCTTTTGCTGACTCCATGCTGCATTTGCGATAGTGTTCATCCAAACAATCCCAATAGAAAAGAACAGTTTCTGTGTGCAAAACCATGTTACAGTACTGAAATGGGAAAACAAAAACAAACTGACGAAGACTTCTGCTTCCCTTTCTGGCCATCAGCGCTTACTTGTGGCTGATTATTGCCGTCAGCCTGAGAACCAGATTTGCCATCAGAACCAGATTTTCCATCAGAACCAGATTTGCCTCGTGCTGCTTGAACGGCATCGCGTGAAGAAGTCTTCTGGGCACATTGCCTCTTGAACACCATTGGGGCTTCTTCATTGTCCAACTCCAACTCCAACACCTGGCTGCCAGTACCGACAACAAGCTCACCCCCCTCTTTATTAACAGGTTCCCCTTCCTCAATACCTTCCATTTCCATGCCATGTGACCCTTCTGTTTCATCAACGGAACTCTTCGGCCTCGTGGAAGGGTCTGTGTTGCACTGCATTCTGGGACCTTGAGCCTTCATGATGACTGTTGGGCATGGTCTCGGCTTTGAAGGATTGGTGAGAAATCCTTTGTGCTCCTGTGTTTCCTGATCCACAATGTCAGCCAGCCGTTTCAATCCACGTCTTCGAGCTGCTTCCTGTTCTTGCTGCTCTTGTTTGGCTTGAGCGTCGTCTGCTTGTTTTTGCTCTGAGGTACATCATTTTTGCTTCCCTTCAAGCAGGATTCACCCAGGGTGCTGATTGACATTCTTGGAACAGGTAACAGGACGGGACATTGGCAGCGTGGAGGAGAATGTAAGGAAACTTGCCGGTTCTGCAAAAAATGAACAAGGGTGGGGAGAGGGTGAACATTACGTTCCTTGGTCTCGGTGGGTGTTATTCACTTGCTGACTCAAGTCCCTTTCCTAACCCAGTGATACATTCCACTACTCACAATTTTTCTCTTAGCTCCTAGCCTTATTTGTAACCTGGTTGCAGTTCTTGACATTACACTCCCGGATTGTGCATCACAACCATGCCACAGTGCATACCTCGTTTCCAGCCATCACGCCATGTATTCACAGCCTGTCGGATTCCTTGTCAACATGCGGGTTGTTGCAGGTGGTTCAAAACTGTCACAGGGCTAAAGCACCATCAGTCATCTTTTCACAACTACTCCTTCGGACCCTCAAGCTCAAATCCAGCTAGCAGGTTGTGCATAGGCATGCCACTCCAGGCATCATTCGCGACTACCACGGCAAACTCACTGGTATGTTGGCATTTTTCAGTTTCTAGTAGTTATTCACTAAGGAGACTTGTCAGGTCGTATCTATGACACTGATGGTAGGTTGTTAGACACAGACACTCCACCAACTCAGACCAGCTTTGGTTTGAAGCGGCCGAGTTCATCTACAAAGACACAGAAATGTCTGCCGGTAACATTGACAAGCTATGTCAATTTTGGGGACACTCACTCGCAGCTCATGGGGGCAAGCTGCCCTTTGCAGACCATCATGAGCTCTATTAAACTATTGATTCTACACCTCTTGGAGACGTCCCGTGGGACAGCTTCAGACTCCAGTACAATGGTGAATGTCCTCCTGGACCAGCTCCCCCTTGGATGAATGAAACCTACAAGTTTTGGTTTCATAATGCACGCTCTGTGGTGGAAAATATGCTTGCTAACACAGAATTTGATGGTGAGATCAACTATGTGCCTTACTGGGACTTCCTAGAGCAGGACGAGACACGAAGATATGAAAATTTTATGTCGAGAGACTGGGCATGGCAGCAAGCAGTAAGCTTTACTATGTCAGTCCTCAGTCAAAATTACTTACCAGCATTCCGTTGTAGGACAAGATTACAAAGGATGTAGAGACCCATGGTGCCACGTTCGTGCCAATTATCCTTGGAAGCGACAAAACGATGGTGTTGGTTGCTACCGGCCAGAATGACTATTGGCCAGTATACCTATCCATTGGGAACATGCACAACAATGTTTGCCATGCACACCGTGGTGCCGTGGCACTCCTGCCATTCCTTGCCATTCCAAAAGGTACATATTCAATTTTATCCTTCTATTTCTATATCTAGACCATAATTTAACTTTGGAACAGTGGCAAAGAAATATACAGATGATCCGGCCTTTCAAAAGTTCAATAAACACCTGTTCCATGCTGCCATGTCAAAAATCCTACAGTCACTGAAGCCCGGCATGACGACACCACAGACGTTGTGATGTCCGACCGCCACTTTCAACGTGTCATCTTTGGCATAGGCCCGTATATCGCAGATTACCCAGAACAAGTCCTCATCTCAGGGATTGTACAGAATTGGTGTGGAAGGTCAGTAATCATCTGTGCTCTACATGTACTATCAACCCATTTTCATGCAGATGCATTGCATTTCCAAATAATCTTGATGGTGGAGGTGCCCCACACACATCAACACTTACTTGGGCACTCATCGAAGAACTCCCAATTGGCACTGCATGGGATGAATGGGGCGTTGATGCCAGCATTCTTGTAAGTACCTCACATACTCCAAATAGTAGTAGCTGTGCCAACATTATACCCAGCCGTTTACAGACACCTTCCCCCGTGCCGACATTTGCCAGCTCCTTGCACCGGATATCCTTCACCAACTAGTGAAGGGGATGTTCAAGGATCATTTGGTGGAGTGGGTAGGAAAATACCTTGAGCAGGAGCATGGGAAGGCCGGTGCAAAAGAACGTCTAGCAGACATTGATCGTCGGTATGTTCCTTGAGGCAGAGTCAAAAACAGTCTATTCACATTAGCTTGTTTCCTCTTAGTATCGCTGCAGTGCCAGCATTTCCAGGGCTACAACAATTCCCTGATGGTCACAGATTCTCCCAGTGGACAGGCGACGACTCTAAGGCCCTGATGAAGGTATTTTCCTACCACTGTTTCTGTCTTTATTCCATGTCTTACTTCTATTCTAATCAGGTCTACTTGCCTGCCATCAAGGGGCATGTGCCCGATGACATTGTGTGGACATTCCGTGCTTTTTTAGAGTTTTGTTATATTGTCCGCCAAAACATCATAACCGACCACACGTTGCAAGAGCTTGGGGACACACTGAAGCGCTTTCACCAATATCGTGAAGTTTTCCGTGAAACTGGTGTCCGTATCAATGGATTCTCCCTCCCACGCCAGCATTCCCTCCTTCACTATGAAGATCTGATCCGCCTCTTCGGTGCACCTAACGGTTTGTGCACATCCATCATGGAGTCGAAACATATCACAGTGGTCAAAAAGCCATAGCGGCGGTCGAGTAAACACAAGGCTCTGGGCCAAATCCTGCGAACAAATCAACGCCTCAGTAAACTCGCTGCAGCTCGTGCTGATTTTGAGGCTCGTGGAATGCTGCCAGTCTCACGTTCCAACACCTCCGCAGCATTCAATGCCCCAAGCACAACTGCCAAACTTGAACCCTGGCGAGCGGAATGGAAATATGGCCAAAGATGAGGATGATGAGCGTGCAGGTGCTGTGGATGAGCGACCTGGGCACACTCATTCAGATGTCAAGTTGGCTCAGGGTGCTGGTGAGTGCTATCAAGCTAGTTGAATGGTTAAATAAACATTGAGATTCATATCTCAAAGCCCGTCAACACGCCAAAACCGTTGCTGCACTTGCCATTGAGCTGGGGTTGCCAGCTCTCCCGAGGCTTATAGGGCGCTTCTTGCTCAGCCAACTCCATCCAGAATCAACTCCACCCTCGTCATCTCCTTGCCATGCCCTCCCAACGTTTACTGGTCATGTCAAGATTTTTCATTCAGCCACTGCAACATTCATAGCCCCAAGCGATCCCAGCGGAATTGGCAGCATGTGATGTGAAAAGATTCACGCCATTCCATCATGGTGTGGTGGTCCAGCAAGATACGACTGTGTATTTGTGGGTACAGATGATAGTGTTGAAGGGATGCTGAGTATGGAGGTTGCCTGCATATTCTGTTTTTTCACGTTTGTTTTCACAAATAGTGAAACTTACACATGTGCTCTTGTTCACTGGTTCGATCGTATAGCTGACGAACCTGACAAATTGACAGGCATGTGGATGGTCAGACCATCATTCCTCAATGATGGTTCACAGAACCTTGCAGTCGTTCATGTTGACAGCATTGTTTGCAGCACACATTTACTGCCAATCTTTGGCCATGAATATATCCCCGAGCATGGAAATCATGTTAATTCCTTGGACCTCTACCATGGATTCTATGTAAACCAATTTGCCGACCATCACACATTCAAGCTTGCTTCGTGACGGACTCCATGTATCTTACTCTCTTATTTGTACTTTGCTATCTTAATTGGCTTTTGTGCTTAACGAACTTGGTGCAAAACTACTGCTAGCTTGGAAAGACAGCAAAGACAGTGTGCAACATGTCTTATTGGCTTAACGGACTTGCCAGCCTGATGCCGAATCTCGCAGAGCCACAACTACGGTAAGTTTGTATAAGTCCCAAATAAGTTCAAATAAGAATTTTGTAAATTTACTGATGTAGAAGCACCTGGTCTGAACTAGACTACACACCAAAATGGGCTTTTCCTAAACCTGACATGTGGGAGAAAGGGCTGGTTCAGGGCTAAATAAATAAAAACCCAATGTGAGTCGCACAAACAGTGCACAAGTTAGGAATTTGTCTGCCAGAGGTGAGTTTCTAGACGGAATTTGGAGGTTTTGGAGGGCTTGTAACTGGCGTGTTCCGTAGACATGCGACCAAGGTGTTGTGACCCTCGTTTGCGTGTCTGCTTGACGATACTGACGACACACACACTCAGATGTGTGACAAACATCTGAGCTTGTATACGTGCAACATGTTGATGCTGTGTTCAGTACATGTATATACAATGTAGACAAGATACACCTCAGTTTGTCAAATGTCTGTTTTCCTCCCTGAGGCCCGGGGCTGAGATTCAATATACAATAGATGCAAGTTAACATTGTAAATTTGATACAACACGCCTATGAGTACGATAGATGTTTGACGAACCAGACAAGTAGTACAAAAGACTGCTATGGCAATGTTAACAAATCAACGAAGTTCTGGGATGGGGGTCGGGTGAAAGAGAGAAGCATGTTTACAAAATTCTTCCATGATATACCGGCACATCTCAACTCTCCAATTGGGGAGATCACGAGTGGCTTGGGCCGGATGACTCATGCTAAGCCACTGCGCAACGAACTCTCCCACTGGCACAATCTTAGAGTTCCACATGTGCCATTTGCCTCCCGGGAAAGCAGGGTAAGCGGCAATGAATGTGAGCCAGAATGCATCGTGACCCCATGTCCAATGCTGCGAGCTCATAGACACTTTTGTGATGAGCCATGTCTCGATCTGTGTGGAAAGTGCATTCCAGTCTGGAGCTTTTGTAGGATTAAATTCGGCAGGGAGGGGCAAAAAAGGGATTGATATATCTGGCTGTGGGTCGTGAAAGCCGTCCTGTTCCTCAATGATGGCCATCTTAAAAGTGTGAAACATAGACTTAATAGATGACGAGACCGCTGAAAGATGTATAAACTCACCTCGTCTGAGGACATCGAGTGCTCCGAGTCACATGTGTCCCATGAAATTGCTTCAATTATGGGGGTTGTGAACGATCGATATTCCTCGGCCACTGAAACAGAAACTTGGATGGGCTAAAGAAAGCCACATGTAAGTAATCGAACCCAATCTGTTTAATGCAAAAGGCGCACGATTCCTTGATGGGCAAGTTGCCTTGGGAGAGTGCCTTGGAAGCAGACTGTTACAAGTAGAGGCTTGAGGGAAAGTGCGTGTTCATCTCCAGTGCGAAATTCTCCGACAATGGTTGACATCTTGACGCAAGGATTTTGCAAACCTGACTGGGTATCTGGTAAATGTTCTGGGTTTGTCTGAACGTCCATGATGTGCTTGAAACTGTTTGTTGAGCGTTCGAAATGACAGGTTGTGAAAAATAAAGGGAATAACATTCACATGACTTGGCTGTCTCAGCTGATTGCATCAGAAGTTCTCCGAAGTCAATCATTTAATCAACGCACTCAATCATTCAAGCATGGATCTTTTTAACGGGCTGATCAACGGGAGAGGTTGGTTCAACTCAGAACACTCCACTTTATTTACTAATAACCTTTTTTGTGTGCCGTTTCCAGTCTTTCGATTCTGCGATGGGACTAACAAAAGTCGCGTTCAATGCACCATCTGTCCACAGTGCAGAGGCGGGTATCGGTCAATGGACTGAAAAGATGCGAAAAAACATTCAAAGACCACCCTTCATCAGCGACACCTCACGTATCAGCGCTCAGTGACGACCTCGCTTTCCCAACCCTTCGCAAATTCACCATCACCTCCAAGCAGCTCACACCAAGAATCCGGCCCTTTTGCTGCTGCCGAGATGCTGCCAGCTTCGGAGACGGAGGACCCAGATTATTGCAACCAGGATCCCACTGTCTGGCAGGACTCAGGTGATCACCAAGCAGGCATGGCCATCGACCCTGCCTCGCCCGCTGTTCATTCTCAAGATGATCCCACTGCTCAAGAGATACCGATCTCAGATTTGTGGAAGGAGTATTACCGAGACCGTGTCTACGAGATATCAGAACAAGAACGCCACGGTGATATTTTTGATGCGCTGGTTGACTCCCTGGCAAAGGGCGAGCACTTGTTTCAGCCGCACCTCAAGTCATTCAACGAAGAGATTGAAGACCACCATGGCCACGAAGACGAGGGAGACGACTCAGATTTGGATCAGGACTTTGGAACAGCGTTGCCAGGTATGTATTTACTCTCTTTCAATGCCGTGTTTTCATCTGACAGCAGTTCCAGAAGCCATGTCCGACGCCACGCCAAACCCTTTTTCGAGGGCAAAGCTTCCAGTTCAAGAAAACTGTCCATGTTTCCCGTTCCCCTCTAAAGCGGTGAGTGTGCATCAAACTAAGCTGAAGATTCAGTATCATCTAATGCTTTGAGGCCCCCCTAGCATTTTATCATGTCACTACTGTTTGGCTCAGCTCGACTTCCCTTTTCAGATATCCAGAAGAAGGCCGTACTCGATTGGGCGAGGGAACTTGGAGTGCAAGATTTGCCATCACTTCATGCGCTCAAGAAATGTCAAGATGAGATCGAAAAACGTGTTGGCCACCCGACCAAACAGGTCAAATCAATGAACGGAAATGTTTTCTACATCAACAACATCGGCAAAGCAATTGTGAAGGTCAGTGAGACAAACCATAAATATGTCATGAAGCCGACTGAGTTTGTAGGACTATGCTAATCCATTAACTTGTTATGCCATGGAAGATTATCCTGAGGATGCAGGCTCTTGCATGTTGCAGGTCTTCAATGGCGAGAAGATGCTATTAGAAGTCCCGTCCCCTCCCGCTGCTCGTGTTGAAGGCAAAATATATTTCATAGATGAACTTTTACAAGAACGTTCTGGGACCTACTTCATTCCTGAGCATTTCTTCTATGCTTCATACCGGGCATCTAGTGATCCCAGTGAGCCCGAAAGTGCTGCACCATCTGTTGAAATGGAAGCTGGCCAATCCGAGTCTGCCTCATCATTGGGGGGAAAGAGCTTTATGCTCTTGGCCGAGAGGTTGAAAGAACCAGTGTATTGTGCCCAGTTAATTTGTTTGAAATGTCGCTGATCCACCACGAAGGCCAGCTTTATTGTGAATGATGAACAAGTGATCATCCCAACCTCAGAATTCAGCCGCTCTTTTGAAGATATTTCTGCAAATCCTGGTGAGCTTCAATGTGGACTCACAGGTTTGTCCAATCTGTTTCCAAATGGTGCTGGTTTGGAAAGGGTTGACCGAATATTGTCAGAGTCATCAGCCCATTTCGCAAAGATCGAAGCAAACCCACTTCGCGCAAAACCGCAGGGTCACATGGTTCATGCAGTCCCCCTCATCGTCTTTATGGACGATGTGTCAGGGAACGTCTCGAAACAATGGAACAAGCATCACACCATCTACATGTCAAACGTGAATCTTCCACGAGAAATGTTGGAAAAGGAATTCTGCATTCGGTTCGTGACAGGATCACCACATGTGACGCCCATGGAGCTGATGCAAGCAATGAAAGACTCGATTTGGTGAGTTGGCAGAGGTTCTACTACCATGCAGTGTGCCTGACTGGCACGACAGTAAAGCAGCGGAGTCAGGTATAGTTGCGTGGGACTGCAAGGAAAATGAAGAGGTGATGCTCATCCCGTATGCACTTTTTTTTTTGGGGGACAATCCAATGCAAGCGGAGATGTGCAGTCATGCAGGTCTGAATTGTAATTATTTCTGTCGAACCTGCAATGTCGGAGGCACCAAGGTGCACCAAGAGACGGAAGCTGGTCACAGTGCGGTCTTCGTGGTATGATGATATTGCAAGCTGTTTCCTTGATAAACTCTAAAGTCCTGGTATTCTGAACAGCCAGGTACCTTGCGAACACCCGAGAAGACCGCATCCCATATCTACGACCAGTTTGGAACAGCGTGCCAGTCGGGAGCTACTGACAAGATCAAGAATGCCGTCTCCACAACCGGCATAAGCGACTCCACCACAGCGTCCATTATTGGGACATTGGTTGAAATGGGGAAAAAGTTGCAAAAACGAGGGGCAGGGATACATGTCAAGCCCGAGGGAGAAGTCTGGGCAGCATTAGAGAAGGAGTTGAATGATTACCTTGAAGAATGTTTGCTCAAATCTGCAATAAACCCCTTACTGGGATTGAAAGGTGACCGTTTTCTTAAGTTTGTAGTGAGTAGCGGGTCTCTGATACCAGAGCTGTTGGGGGCAGGCACAAATATTCACCTGGATACACCGACAGAAATTGTCCATACAATTCTTCTTGGCGTCGTGAAGTACTTTTGGGGACAAACAACCTTTCTTCTTGAGAAAGCGAAACTCCTGGGTCTATTCCAGATTCGTCTTGAGTCAATTGATTGAGACGGTCTGAATGCACCGTCGTTAAAGGCTGAATACATTGTTCATTACAAGGGAAGCCTGATTGGCAAGCATCTTAAAAGTCTGGCTCAGGTGTGACAAAATACAGTGAACTCCGGAACCGGAACACCAACTCCGCTTTCCCGCGACCCGGAGTT
>KN826002.1:0-11355 GCA_000827395.1 Paxillus rubicundulus Ve08.2h10
TGAGGATTGTGGCTTAGGATGATGGTGGCTTGATTGTCACAGTGGAGGACAGTGGGCCCCTTTTGTTGATGTCCAATTTCTTTGAAGAAGCTCTGAAGCCATGCGAAATGTTGTCTGGCGAGACTAAGTCCGATGTACTCCAACTCCATGGTGGAGAGCACAACCATGCTCTGCTGTTTGCTGGACCAGGAGATAGCTCCACGATTGCTGAGGAAAAGGAATCCAGAAGTGGAGCAGGAATTGTCTGGGTCCTGAGACCAACCTGCGTCAGAGTACCCCTGGAAGTCCATGTCCATAGACACCTCAGAGCTGTCAAAGTGGAGTTCCATGTCCTTGGTGGCTTGGATGTACCAGAATACACGTTTTGCCGCTTCCCAGTGCATTTGCTTCGGTGCAGCGCTGAACCGGCTGAGTGTTCCAACTGTGTATGCAATGTCCAGGTGTGTTCTGAGCATGAGATACATTAAGGAGCCGATGACTGTGAGATAGGAGACTTTCTGGCCTTCGATGACCATCTCTGGGAGGATCTGATCATTCTCTGGATCTGTGGCTGAGAGCTGGGAGTTGTGTGCCATCAGAGTCCAGACAGATTTGCAGGTGGTCATTCCGACATGGTCTAGGATGGTCCGGGAATACTGGCACTGTGACAAGGAGATGGTGCAGAGTTTGCAGTTCCAGTTGATAACAATCCCAAGGATGTACTTGGCTTCTCCGAGGTCATGCATTTTGAAGGCTGCCGAGAGTTTGGCTTTGACGGAGTTCATGAACTGTCTGGAGGAAGCTGCTAGGAGTAGGTCGTCCACATAAATAACCAGAAAACAAATTTGCCCATCCTTCCGGAAGACATAGAGGCATGTCTCCACGTCGAGGCAAGTGAATCCAAGTTCTCCAAGCTTCTTGTCTAGCATTTTGTTCCAAGTCCGTCTGGCTTGCTTAAGTCCATAGAGGGAACACTGGAGTTTCCAGCAGTACCCAGGCTGGATAGGGACTCTGTCCAGAGGAAGCAGGTAGAGGTCCTCCTCCAGTTCTCCATTGAGGTAGGCGGTGGAGATTTACAAGCTTGGCCAACACCTACATCTACATGAAATCAGCTGATGTCTGCTACATCAGCGAACCAACCTTTTTCAATAGCCAAGCACACAGAGCATCAGGGAAACAGTGAAGTGACAGTATAACCAGATAAATCTTACAAACACACATTAAATATGATGTGGAAGGATAAATATTTATATGATATTATCAGATCTTCATCATAAAGCTTTAATGATCCTCTGACACAAAAAAGACAGTTCACTGATGAAGCTATATAATTCTAGGCTGACATTTTGAGGTATGTCAACCATTATCATTTGCTATTCAGTCCAAATTCAGTCTGGCATTTATTGGTAAGATATTCATAATAATTTTGTAGCTCTGAAAAAGGAATATCTAAAATTGTCATAATGTCATGATATTGTAATTCTATTACACTTGCTGGCCAGACATACATCACAATGATATGCAATGATATTCCATGATATTGGACTGATCAAACTACTTCACTCTGATACTCAGCTACCTATCCTGGTCATAAACATCATGGAATAGTTTTGAAACCAGCCAGAAGCACAGGAAACGATTTGTAAGTGCTGTACAGTACAGATTATGTAAACCAACCCTCTGCTGCTTTTCAAGTTTCTTCACTCTTGTCTCTGGGCTATTGCTCAGGCCAGAGTCACTACCCAAGGTGAGTCCATCACTGGTAAGTCCAATAAGTTGTGTGAATAAGATTGTAAGTGATTTTCTCTCTCTAATTTTCGCATTTTGCAGTTTTTAAGTATACTAGTAGTCTACAATGGTATTCTAGATCTTTTAAGGAATGAAATCATTTTGAGCCTATGAATATTGAGCCTATGAATGTTGAACATGAATATGAGTGAAGTGAAGTTTTAATTTTTTTTCTGAACATCACTTTCAAAAGATATTCCCTGATATAAATGATCATTCCAGATAATGGCTGTAAGTATGTCAGAATAGATCAGGAATGTAAACACTCCCAGAGTGCTTCCCATTGCAGTGATTAGAGCCATGATCATCAGTCATCACAGTGATTTATATGAACTATCAAGTATGACTGATAGTATTTGATCCGTGCTGCCATCACTGCCTAGAATTATATGGCATGATCAATGTGTATATCATTATGATGCTTAAGTATGTACTTTTTATAATAGGCAATGTCATATATGGGCTTATCATTTCTTCATGATTCTCCTGATGATTTGCAACACTGGTCCAATCATCAATGATAGGCCATGATTGTCTCACCAAGTTTTTTGAGTAGCCTATGATATATATTTGATTTGCTAATAGGTATTCCCTCAATCTTTGCCATATTTTCTGGGCTCCGCAGGCAACGGCAGCATGCTGCCGCTGTGGCTGGCGAATGATTACAAATGTTAAGTTCCAGCCGCTGCTGGAGAGGTCGAGAAATAAGGTTGTGCTGGGGTTGAATGTTGTATTGTGCACGTGATTCGTTTCTAAGAATAACACTACCACTTCGGATTCTACCCACTCCACCACACCATAGCAGACCGACTCGACCTCCAGCAGTGGTGGGAAGAAGCCTGCGAAACTACTAGTAAACAACTATCTGACCTGGGACAAACTTTCAGAGCACTGTCCAGGACTCTCCAGCGCTAGCCAGTTAGGTACCTTGCTAGGGGTGTCTGTCAGCCTGGACCCCTGGCCAGTCCAGTCCAGTCCAGTCCTGTCTAGGTGAGGGCTAGTTCGCTGATGTACACTGTGTTATGCATCATTGAGACATTGTCCATACTACCCACTTCTGCGTTGCAAGTGACCGAAAGGTGTGAGAATACTCTGTAATCAAGAAGAGGAGTACATTCGAGCTACTTTAAGAAAAAATGTAGCCACTAGATTTCTACCCCCACCAGCTGGCGACGTTAAATTTTGAGAATGACTCGTTTTTACTTGACAATGACACCAGAGACATCAGCGAACCAAGCACGTTGGTCCTTGGGAGACGCCCAGTCGGCGGTGTGGCCTAGACATCACCTAAACCAAAGTAGACCAGATTTAGGTACGACCATTTCTCACCTCCAAAGAACGTTTGGAAATGCATCCCTTTGATATGCGATGCTTCTTCCTCACGGAAGGTAAGACCCTTGGCGTGAATTACACATGTGCCGTTGATCCAGAGCTGTAATTCGCCTGAGGGTACGTCAAGTGAGCATGCTGCTTAGAAAGACTAAGGGGACAGATATAAACCATTTGCTTTTCCCACATCATTCAGCTTCACGCGCTCCGCTACCGTGATCCAAACGCCACGTTCAAAAGTCCAGGAACCTTTACCAGTGGATACGCCGTAATCACTGTTGGTTTGCCCACCAGGAGGAACAGCGAGGAGGATCTCTTTGTTTGTATCGTTGAGGGGGAGGTAAGCGTAGACTTCTCCCTGCCCCTCTGACCTGAACGTAGCAAACAAAGGAGGATTGGACTCTGAGCGGTGGAATTGCTGAATGACTCACCTCCACATAAGACGTACGTTGAAGCACTTGCAACGTTCATGCTGGCGGCCACCAGAACAGCGGTACGCCAATTCACCAACACCGCCATCTAAGGTTCCTCATTAGGCATTCCAGCAACAGCATACCTGAAAATAAGGGTATACTTACACATTCCGGGGAGCTTACCCCCCTTGACGAACTCCCAGTCCTTCTCGAGCATCATTCGGTAGCTGAATATCGCTTCTTTGGCACCGCCTTCAAGTGCCTTTACGATGTCTTTCGGGCCTGCAAGGTAGAATCCTAGACCCCCTGGGATCTCGGTCTTGGGACTGCAGCTTCCGCGCCCGTACCGAGCCTCCCATGCACGCTCAGGTTCTGGGTGTGGAGATGGGCGGATAGGGGGCGGTGGCCGAACGACGTCGTGTCTTAGTTTTCCTGTGTTCTTGTGAATTCCAAGAGCGGCATCATCGAGAGGTACGGTAGAGAGATGAGGCAGAGCAGGAGCAGTGGAACATGTGGTGAAACCGAGCTTGAAAGAGTGCGTCGGGAAGAGTGCGTCGGGGACGTTGTGAGTCTGGAGCATTGACTGAGACATAGTAATGTTCGAAGTTGATCATCTGAGTTAGCCAAAGCAAATATAAAGGTCTACACTGGCAATAATAGGGGCTTGCAAAGCGCGGATACTTCCGCGCGGTGCGAGACAAGAAAAGAAAAGCGCGCGGAACATGATGCCAGTCCGCTACCTTTCCGACACCGTTGACGGATACATCCACAATCCGCAACGCACCCTCCCAGGCCAATAGTCCACCATGCCTCCTCCCTCTCAGATCCAACATGCTAGCAACAATGTACTGGCGTAGCCCTTTGTACGCTCTTGTGCTCTTCGTCCTCGCGCTCCGCATCAATGTCGTTTTAGCACAAGCAACCCAGCCTGCACCTCTACCTGATAACGAACCTGAACCTGATTCCGAACCTGCACCTGGGAGCGCCTCAGCTGCGGGCTCGGGGGTCCCTGCCGCTAGTCCGAACCCTGTGCAAACTTTCACGGCACCAGCCCCAGTAGCAAGCACTGCTGCTCCATCGTCGAGTGTCTCCGTTAACCCAACGCCTTTCGGAGGCCCTTTGATCCCATCTGTCCCCGGTCTGTCTGTGTCTGCCACATCGTCCAGCACAGCCGGATTCCCCACCTTAACAGGATATCCCATCTGTGGTAAGACTTGCCATTTTCTTTCTTTTCCTTCCCTGTCGTGTGGTGCTTTGGTTCGGTCGAGAAGCAGCAAGCTGAATACATATCCTCTCCATCCCTTCTAGTACCCCAGTGCCTCGCTCTGGCAGCATCTGCGGCAGGCTGCTCCAGCGTTATAGCAGTCGACTGTTACTGTGCAAAGTAAGCCTCCATCTTACCAGCCCAAACTCCGCTCGCTCACCTCCACCCCAACCTAGCCCCGTATTCCCAGGATCACTCGTAAACTGCACAGCGCGCGCATGCATAGGCAACCTCGACCTCGCTCAGAACCTCGCCCAGCAGTACTGCAACCTTGCTTCTTTCGCCGCTTCGCTCTCCTTCCCGAATCCCCCGGCGACGTCGAATTCACTCCCACCGGCGACGATCACTCCGGTGACTATCATCACTGGGACGGCCCCGCCGAGCAATAACGGGGCTTGGCGGATGTTGGGCGGAGGTTTGGGTGCGTTGTTGGGCGTTGGGGTAGCTACGTTCGGAGCTCTGGTGGGGGCTTCCCTTGTAGGATGACCGTGGACATGGGGATTAAATTCCCAGTCGTAGAGTGGTGAGGGTAAGCAGAAGTGGTAGACACAGCCAGAAGTTGAGTGGGGCTGGACGGACTGGTCATCATGCTTAGCATGCGAATCGGGTACCCCGATGGACACTATTAGTCGTGGAGGCTTGCACGCATTCCCGACAACCTACGTAATGTACTATTTGTCACTTTCATAGATGGGTCTTCGACGAACGTAACTGGGGGATCGTTGCTTCATTGTCTGTTTGAAGTGTGAGGGTGATAGTATTGGGCATGCGATGGCATATAACTCTACTATCCACAATATACGAATAAATACTCCCGGAAGCGACTCTGCAGCGGGCGTATTCACCCCCCTTCAGCATGAGACTTGGCAGCGACCGACACAATCGTCATGAAGCCACCCTGAGGCCGCTGGTAGTCATTACCTAGAGGTGCATTAAAACAAGGCGTCATCTTCAGCTGCGCAATGTCGGCACGGACGAGCTCGTTACAAAACAAGTCCAGATCCAGGTCGTTCTAGAAAGTGTAGAGGATAAGTATGCTATCGTTTGATACCAAGACTACTGTGACAAGACATACCTCGTCATACCCTAGGCAAGTGAGGAAGAGAGTGTTATCAGACTGCCAGGGGCGGAGAAGTATGGGGTGGGCCTACCGAATGGTTGCTCGATCTCATCACCAGCTGCGAGGAACCCGAGGTATATGAATGCAGCGACTGCGACGCCAGGGATCGTGTGCCACTTGAATTGATCAACGAGCTGGAAGGGGAGGAAGAAAAGGTATAACCAGACGGTGCTGGTGGGTCTGAATTAGCAATCTTGCGAGTGGGGCAGAGGTGATGCTCACTGTCTGTAAGGTTCAGGAGGCGGAGATAAGCGAGTTAAGGTATGTGGGTAACGGATGATTGATGTAGATATCACCTTATGTGCATCGAGAATACGCTATTCACCTTAGTAAGCACAGGAGATGTAGGAAAGGGAACACACGACGTACAATGGCAAAGGAGTGGTAAGGATTTGTTCTAATTCTGGAATAGCGAAGCAAGTAATTTGCGACGTCACACGAGAGGTATGGAGCGGCTTACTAGACAGGCTGTCTTCGAACGCAGAAATACAACCAAATATCGAGCCAAGGCTAGTGCCTATAACGAACAGAAGCGTCAGGTCCATCCAGCAAAATTTCATCCAATGAATTTGCCTACTAACCGGGTACAGACTGTCTATCCTCCAACACGCTTGCCCACTCACTGAGACATCTCAGGACTTCCAAAGGAACGTTCTGACCCCCGCCAGCAACTTTCGGACGATGCTTGACATGTGTCGAAGGCTTCGCTTCATCACCAAGTCCGCATGCTCTCTTGAGTCCCCCCATAACAGCGCGGAAGAAACCCTCAAAGGGTATAAGGTCCGTTGATATCCGCGAAATAATCGTTTTCTCGGACTGGATGATAGAGGGCAATAAGGGGTGCTGACCGCAGTGGGAAGACGACGAAGAAAGGGTGGATGGACGACGAATGAGCGTCGCTGAAGTGCTCGAGGGGTCGAATGTACCGTATGCGTTGATCAGAGGGATGTACGGGTCAGAAATGCTGCTTGTAGTCGGCGAAAGTGTTTGGGGCAACGAGTTGGGGAGTGATCTAGCTTGCGAGCATGTGTTCGAGGAACGATGCTATAGACGAAACTATAATATGATGCCTTTGGTACGATGGATACACTTACATTGTGTAGCGGGTGAACTAGATGGTACAAGTCTTCGTAGTAGATCCCGACTTCACCTGACCAGCGTGTCATGGCGTTGAGCTCGCATGTGTATGAATTATTCGAGGTGCCTTACCTCGAAGATGATGTTTCAACGCAACAACAAATCTGCAAGGTCAAGTTCACGGCATTAATCACAGGCGCTATCTCGCAGGAAACAACCCAACACGTACGCTTCTGTGAGGTCGAGTGCAAGTCTCTTTTCTGTCATCACAACCAGAATTTCGTCTTCTTTGATAGCAACATTCGGGTCCTTGGGCCCAAATTTCGGAGGAACATGGAACCACACGAGCCGCCCCATCGTGCGAGCAGTACGCGTTACATCACACCATCCGTTGCGGCCCATCCAATAACGATCATACCTACGAACGCACTAGTCAAAACAAACATCGAGATGGATCCGTTCCGACTGTCTCTCACCCACTAGAAGCACGGTATGAAATGACAAAGCCGATCACAACGCCTATACAAGACGGTTCACGTCGTGCAGTGTGACGAGTAGGCTTGCGATGTACGTACCGAGCACGTTTAACATGACGGATGGTATCGAGAGGTCATATTTAGTTTCCAACGAGACGCACACGACACCTGTTCAGGTAGATGCTCTGAGCCCAATGGACCTCATACGCATTCGTGGATCGGTCGTTACCTGCCGCAAAGAGAGTGTGCAGGAGCACCGCAGGCCATATTCTAAATATCTGGGGAAGTAAACAGGTCCCTGAGCGTCAGCACGAGATCTAATGTACGTATAAGTATGCATCCTGCTCACAACAGATTCTCTGCCAAAGGTAAATGTGATGAGAGAGCGTGTAGGGTCGATAGGTATCACAGGGTCGATGGGGTCTTCGGAGGCAGGTAGAAGGACGTGATGGCCTGTGGAAGAACGCTTAGATGCTCTGTCAAACATTTCTTCGGAGCTCTTCACTGTGATATTCAACGCCGACGACTGGGGGATGCGACGAATAGCAGGGCGCTACAACGGCTCAGTTGGTGGTTTTGGTCAAGACACGTCTGGGTCCTTGGCAGGAACTTGTAAACGGTTTGAAGCGCGGAACCAATCGAACCACCGCGTTAACTTGAAACATCATTCTCAGGGTAGAAACGACTGCTGTCAACATTTCAGCCCCCATCATCAAAAAGCACTACAGCCCATTCTCGACGGAGTCATGAATGGTGTCCTGACCACTTTTACATAACATGTCTCAAATGCTTCTTGGCACTGCCCTTAGTATCGGGTTGGGTTCAGTATACTCGCCATAACGCGCATCAGCCACTCACCACGACAAGAACGATATCTGTCACGGTGAACCAGAATTACAAGTTCACGGATAATGTCTTCTTCACACCTGGTAAAACACTCACGACGAATGTCCTGTATTAGAGTCTGAGTGCCGCGATTGCAGGCCACTTTTAACCTTTCTGGCAGCGTTGTCCTTGGGGCCCGTGGTGCGATGGATATGATAGTCGGAGATGTTGAAACGATTTGTGGCATTGGGTATCGATGGGCTGATAATAATTTGATATTTGTATTCCAGCTGCCACCTGAGAGTTGCACCATTTGGAAGATCCGTGGTGCACGACACCGTCCGCCCACATCAACATGGCGGTTCAACGTCGGATAGCCATATACCTTCAGCCTGAGCCCGCGCCTCGAGCGCCGTCCCACAAGAGCGCACTTCGAGGACCTTCATCTTCAAGGTAGCATTTCTAGTCTGTTTAAACTTTAGGTGATATCAAAGGTGCTACTAGATCGGCAAGTTTGACCAGGTTTGTCCTTCCATACAATGCAGCGTACACATCATCTTACCATTACGCACCACGAGGCTCGGGTAGCGATGGGTATCTGTGCTGGATTGATATTCTTCAAGATGCCGGGTTTCCCATGAGTTTCCACTGCCCTGGCGAGTCAGATGCTTTGTCACACATGTCTTCACTGTTCTTCACCGTGATGTTCAAGCTTCCACTGACGACTAGAAGATGCAATGAGCAGCACTGGCATCTCCTCCAACTATTGCCCCCTCCCTTTCACCATCTTCCAATGTCCGCTCAACATGTGTTCTCCAATGTGCTCATCCCAATCATATCCCTCCCGTCCCCATAAACACCCCATCTTCTCTCAGTCTTTCCATATCCACCACCTCACGCTTTGACATTATCCCCATCCTCCCCTGGATAATCAACTGTCCAAATCCTACCGTTTGCCTGGGTCTATGTCGAGTCTGCATGTTCGTTTTGCCATCGTGGACGCAAGATGACATAACTGCTTGATCGTGTATGCTTATCCCATGTCCTACCGCTTATCACGAGTATGGCGCGAACGAGCTCGTAGGATGTGACTGCTGCTCCAGCCCCCAATGGGCCACGTCACAAAGGGCTGAATGTGCTGATTTGCTTCATTGCGGCGCTTTCGTACATGCGCTAATCATTCTCATCGTTCAAGGGATGTCAGGTGTCGCTCATTAACTACAGGAAGGGCGGACAGGCACTGACGTTCATCCCTCTTCGTGGTGGTGTACACAACATGGTAAGGAAGCAGACAGTGGTGTATCTTGTCAGGTTTCAAGTGCACCTGACAGAGCAGTCAAGTCGTATGTTGGAAAACTTGCGATACACACTGGAGTTATTGCACCAACTACAGTATGTGGGGGACGGGTGGAACATTTGGCAGGCCCTCGGACAGCTCCAGCTAGCCCAGAATGTGGCTAACATTGTAATCAGTGGATGAAAGCATAGGTAAGTGATGAGCATTGTCGTGTCAAAGTAGCTAAGGAACTTATTGTGAAACTCCTGTTCACAATTTCAGTGCCAAATCCAATGAGGATTTTGGGACACCTGGAACTGCAGGTGGTGTCTGCGGAACAAGGAGGAAATCCGACTACGACATCTACAGCGCTCACGACTAGTGGCGGGATTGCTTCTTCCAGTGCCCTAGTGAATCACAATCTGGCAGCCAGTGGGAACTCAACAGCAGACTCTACCATTATCCCTGTTGCCCTCACTTCTGGTTGAACTTCTCTCTGAATGCCAAAAATCTGTCTTCGATCACGGATGAAAACATGCATTTGTCATGGGCTCCCTTTTCGTTGCTACTTTATCTCCCATGATTCTGAGCAACTGTTATATGAAGTTCAAAGCCATCTGTATTGTGCCAGAAAATATAATCAAGACCCCTAGAAGAGACTCTGTCCACCCCTTGTGCATCTTGAACATCAAAAAAATGTTGTCCTGTGCTAGAGTTTGCAGGTGTGTTCATACCCTGTGGAGGTAGGGTTCATGCCCACTCATGCCATTCTTGTTGGCCCTCAAGTTGGTATTCATAGCTTCTGGGGCAAGTCCAATGGCACTGTTGCCCATGGTACTATCAGGTAGATTGTCTTTTTTTTTCTCATCTTATACAATGACTCCAATACTGGTGTCATCCCTGTTGTACCTGGCACAAATTTCCTGGTTGCCAGAACTGACAAAAACTATAAGAGGGTAGAGATTGCTTGGACTACTAGGAATTAGCTAGGAGTAGTAGATAGGTATAAGGGAACTCACCTCAGTTGCTGCATAAGGAGGGCAAAGAATGACTGAGGGATCCCAAGGGAAAAGTAAGTATATGTATGTACTGTAATGGGCAGAGAAGTGCTCACTAATAACAAGAGATCAGGAATGAATTTAGGAACATAAAGGATATGGAATAGGGAGTTAAGTGATGTAGGATAAGGACAGGAGTACCTCTGGAAGATCAGGAGTGGTAGCCAGACTTGGTAGGATGATGAGATAACAGTCCAGACAGGTTCTGGCCTGGTTCTGGACAAGAACCATAGGTCTGCATGGACTCCAAGTGATTCTGCATGGAAACTCTGTGTTTCCATGACTGTGTTTGAGGTTTCCAGGCTCCCCCTATGGGACTCCATGGAACCACTGAAACCCAGAACTAGAGTGAACCCCTACTCCCTAGGGATCTCTACTGAATGAAAGAACAAAGGCAAATTGCACCTAGAAGAAGTGGCTGATGTCCTGCCCATATCCTCCACTCCTGAAGAAGAGGAAATTGAACAGAATGACAAACTCTATGAGTTAGGCTTTCAGACTGGACCTTCCTCACCAACAGTAGAGTGTCCTAAGAAGGAACCTTGACTTCCTTCACCAATTGATGTAGAACAAACTATGCAAACCTTTGCACCCAGACATTTCCTTGAACCTTTCAATACTATGTCTGAAAGTCTAACTGAAATCAAGGTCAGCACTCCCACCAACTTTTATGGGAACCCCAACAATGTGTCATATTCCGCGCTGCGCAAGTCAACTCCGCCTCTCCGGAACCCACTCCGGGCCAAGTCC
>KN826003.1:0-11344 GCA_000827395.1 Paxillus rubicundulus Ve08.2h10
AAATGGGATTAAGCGATGTAGGAAAATGATGGAATGCACCTGGAGGCTCAGGAGTGATGACGAGTAGAGAATGATGAGATGTGATGAAAGTCCGCATGGATTCCGAGCGGGCGCTGCAACTTTGAGGTCGCGGGAAAGCGGAGATACGAACTCCGACATTTCGGAAAAGCGGAGTTGGTGTTCCGGTTCCGGAGTTTACTGTATTTTGTCATTCTCGTCAGGGGGTTCACCGCTGCCCCTACCGCTTGTCTATCCAACCATGTTTAGGATACTAACTACCAATCTGATGTCCTACTTTGGGAGTTATGCTTAGTCAGCAAGCACAACTATGTTAAGTGTTACCCGAAGCTGGATTGGTTGCATGTGGGGTAAATCATTGGGAGATAGGAGTCTCTACCATGGGAATCCAATGATTTCGAGCAGGAAGGGGCCTTTCGGCACACCCGCCGGCATTTGTGCGTTGCCTTGCACTCCCCACGGTAGTCCATACTACCATGGGACCCTCTTATGTCATCCAACCGATGTGGATTCGCCAAGGACACAGACAGCGCGAAGCTGTGAACTCCAGCCATAGTCAAAATACAACCAAAGATGGAAGTTGCGCATCCCAGAGTTCCCGTAAGTACTGGTTCTTAGGCAGTTTAGAATACATTTGAGCGATGTGATTGGCTAAGCAAAAATGGCATGCGGTGTGATAATCTCCACTGGCCAGGAAGGCAAAAGCAGATACAGAGTGGGTGAGCTGAGGTATCCAGTGTACGTATTCAAAATGTACGAGGTCAGGGTTGTACCACGGACTACTGGCCCGGGGACCCAACCAACCCAGTAATGGAGCATACTCAGCTCCGCAGAGGGTAGGCTCTGTTCGTGCCTCTGGGCGACATCGGCGAAGTTGACGTAGGTGTCTTAGCAGTGGGCGAGATAGGCGACTGTATATCAAATGCCGTCTGCACACTGTTCGAGGATGTTGACCTAGCGCGAGAGATATAAGGTCTAGGTGACAGGTTTTGGGACGGTGGATCTTCTGTAGCGGGGGGCGAGTGCGGTCTCTCTTCGAGAGGTGCCGTTTGGACGCTGAGTTCCATGCCAAATTCGTCGACGATAATTCCACGGGGAGGTGGGCGCTCGACCATTGCCTCGAGGAGCTGGGGCGCATCATTAGGTCATAGATGACGAGTATGCTCTAACAAGGACGTACCTCACGCCGAAGCTCTTCGCCCGGGTATTCACCTTCCATCTCTTCAGGGCCAAGCAAAACAGCGCCCTTGCGAAACACCTCCCCCTCTTCCTCAACCCAACTCTTCGATCTAAAGCCCAAAACGCAATGTGTTAGCCTCTTGACAACAACGTCTGGATCACCAAGGACGCACCTATCCGTCGGCGAGGTGACCTGCTCAGGCTCCCCGACCTCCGCGGCCAAAAATTTATGGTCGTCTTCATCCTCGTCCTCAGATTCGGTGATGGTGAAGGTGGGACTCAACACTTTCTCGGGCACTTCGGGCTCTGGTTTTGCGCGCCCTTTGCCCTTGTCCACTCGAGGAGTCAACAAACCACCTGCCTCCTCGTCCTCGTCGCCTTGCTTGGGACTGTCGTGCAGTACGTCCCCGTTCGTGCCATTCAGGCAGTCGACCCTCAAGCCCAACCCGAGCAAGAGAGACTTGCTAGAAGCACGAGAGGAGAGTCGATCTATCTCGGTATTCAGCTTGTCACACAGTCCAAGGAGCTCCTCCAACTTGGTCTCGTCCACTGCCGCCGATTGTATTTGTGCAGTCAACTCCCCCACCATCTCTCTTGCTTCCTGGATCAGCTCCTGTTCTGCGCCTGAAGGATTTACTTCCGCAATAAGGGTCGGCCCTCCCAATGACGTCATCGAACTGGCTTGTGAGTGGTCCTCGATTTGAGCAAGGAGCGCCTGAGCACGGGAGATGGTGTCGGTCTGGTATACACATTTAATCAGCACCATCCAACGGTCGCTTCTCTGAGAAGTTCGTGAAAGAACAAAGGAAAATCAGTACCTTGCATCCATCACCCTGCCTTATCGACTTTGCAAGCTCGCTCTCCTCGATCAAACCCCACACTCCCCTCCCAAGACCCTTGCCACTCGTTGGCATGCCGTTATTCCCTCCATCAGGGCTCACCCCATGCGCAGCTCTCTCCGCCTCTTCTGTGTTCCTCACGCACGTATTCAAGATATCCCGACAGATCTTTGCAAACTCTTCGTTGTCTGGTGGAATGTTGAGATCTAAACAACGCATGACGTGGTTCGCTTTTAGGCCCTTGCTGAGCGCCATGACACCTGCTAGATCGATGTTGTTTACTGTGAGGTCGAGATGTAGCAGTGATGCAGATTCGGGTAGGAACTCGGCGAGAGCGATGGCACCTAGTGACGTGAGCTGCGTTGAGGAGAGGAAGAGCCGTTTCAGTGCAGTGTTCAGGGTGAAGGCGGTACGGAGGGATTGGATCTAAAACAAGAGTATGAGAAGAGAGAGAGAGAGAGAGATACAGGTTCCCGACGTACGCCTTCGAGTCCCGGACCTGAGCATGGGTTCCGGCTAAGATCAAGCGTCTCTAAACATAAATTGTATTTCTGAATACAACTAGTTAGGCCAGCGGAGGAGGAACGCAAAAGAAGAACCAACGAGAGCTTCGGCGACCGAGACAAGGCACTGCACGTCCAACTTGT
The DNA here is from genome assembly GCA_000827395.1 of Paxillus rubicundulus Ve08.2h10. Lineage (NCBI taxonomy): Eukaryota > Fungi > Basidiomycota > Agaricomycetes > Boletales > Paxillaceae > Paxillus > Paxillus rubicundulus. The sequence goes on from KN826003.1 coordinate 2,684, forward strand.
TCTCGCTCAGGTTAAGTACCTTCAATGTCCGATTCCGCTTCAGTACTTGCGCGAGATAGGTTACGCCTGACTACAGAGCCAATCAGAACGTTTATCGCCCACCGTTACGAAAACTTCTTACTCACCCGAAGATCATTCCCCCGTAGATCAAGCGTCCGCAGCGCACCCAAGCGTGGTAATGTATCCAATGCGCGCACTTTGTCCAGCAAAGCAACGCTCGGCCCAGTATCGCGTCTCCCCGGACCCCCATTTACACTGGCCCCCTCGCTCTTGGTCGAGGCAAGATTTAACGCAGGGTGCCTAGTCGTTACACCCCCTTGTGAATTTGATGTAATGATTGGGACGGGCTGACCCGTCGCCGAGAGGGGATTTGGAGGTTGAGCGGTGGTAGATCCCCGTTTGGATCGGGGGATATAGGGTGTATAGGTCGTTTGGGGGCCTAAAGCGGATGGGTGTCGCGGTGGTGGGAGCACGGGTCCTGCACGTGTCGGCGGGAGAAAGTTGGTAGAACCAGGTAGCGGTGAGGGCGGAGGAGATATGAACGTGGAGGATGCGGGTAGTGTGGCGGTTGACGCGCTCTGCGGCGCACTGAGTCCTGGAACGACGTCTGGGTAGTCACGGATCATGAGCGCAAGAGCCACAGCCCCGCCACCTGTCGCCGTGATCTTATTGTGTCGAAGGGATATGTTTCGCAATGATGATGTCCGTACTACGCGGGCTGAATAGAGGACATCAGTGTCAAGTGAGTTCGACCCAATGTGGAACTTACCCAGTGCTTCAAGAGCATTTGAACGGAGGGAACAGTCGTCAAGGCGTAGCGAAACGAGGCCGGGTTCTGGTGATGGTGTGAGACAAGCAGCAATGTATTCAACAGCTTTCTTATCCAAGTTTATGGATGAAAGGTCAAGAAATTGTAGGCATTTGGCCTAACAATCCTAGAAATTAGCATTCTGCGCTTATCTCCTGGTAAACATTGACGGCCTAACCTGGCATGCGTACGTTCCGATTGTTTTGAACGCTGGCGTCTTGAGTCGACGGTTGGATGCGACTGACAAATATACCAGAGTTCCTGGGATGAGAAGTGCATGGAGAATGGGTTTGAGTTTCTAGTAATTGGGGTCAGTAGACAGCAAGCAAAATGGATTGTGAGTGACACACAGTTTCATCCAAGTCACACTCTCTTAATGTTAATTTGCGAAGACCCCATTCAATATTGAACACGTCTGAGAGTATGGCCGCGGCAACCGGTGTAAGTTGGACGCCAGAGACATCGACGGAACGGGGATTCGTTGAGGATGCGCGCTGTGGATGGCATAAGTCAGCACAACTTCAGCAACCTGCATCACGGACCTTGAACGCAAGAGAAACCGCAGAATCTGGCTCTTCTTCCCTCGATGCACAACACTCCCTGTAAAATGACTCGACCTTGTCCAAATTCCACCATTCCTCGGTCTCATTGGGGCCTGTGGAATTCCCTCGTACGATCCGCCTTCTTCTCTCGTACTCCTTTTCCTCGATTGCCCGTTTCTCGTCCTTGAGAGTTGGGGTTGATGGCGGATTTAGAGTCGATATCGGGTAAACTGTGACAAGCTGCGGTAAGATGAAGTGCGCCCGTTTCAGCGGCTTGTTGATATCGTCCGAGACCACTGCAGGAGGTTGAGCTGGTAAGAAGCCTCTGATGCGATGTAATATTCCGGTTTGAGTTGGAGATGGACGTTTGAGGATTGATTTTCCGGGTATTGGGATCGTTACTGCTGATGACGAGGGCGAGCACGAGGAGGCAGCCATTAGAACCCTCAGTCGTACTAGATGAGTTTATAGTTGTGACATCTGAGCCCACTTCAACTTCAAGTTGACGTGCCAACAGCACCAATGGCAGGAATATAATCCCACAACTCTACGATGAGTGGTGGTCGCAGTTCAGCTCCTCTAAAATTCTACACTTTTTCACGACAGCTTCAAAGCTTCATCCCCCGAATCCCGGGGTCTTCACTCGAGGTGGTCAATGTCTGTCAATGTACCCCATCTACCAATCCGTTGACTGCTGGCCGAAGAGACTGAAGGCCATGGGGACCGACACACATTAAGTAATAATGACTGGCGACGATGGCCAACGGATGGCGAGGTTTAAATCAGAGTGCATATCTCATTCCGGTGCAGCTAGTACTGTGCTCGACAGTGCTGACTCTACTGAGTAATAACACGTTTCCGCACGTTCTTCATCGCCCAAGGAGTATGTGTAGGCTGCGTGTGTGCAGCAAAGTTGTCCTGCGTCCGAGCATGGGCGAAGACTTAGACAAGGAAATGGGCCTGTAGATGTGTCACTCTGCAAGGTTCACGACGACTGTGAGCGAGCACAAAATCATGTGCTGAAATTGGAGGAAAAAAGAAATTCCAGTGAGGTGGGTCCCCTAGGCCTCGACGACTCAGACTCAGATTCGTCGCGGTGATTTCACCAGAGACGACCATATCCATTGCTCGACACTGGTAGGGTTACCTTTGAGTGCGCTTTCCTTCGTACCTTCTCTTTGCGGTCTGGTCTACCTTTACCTCTAGAAGGTCCTCTTTGACGGCAACTCTGGAGTATCGAATAAACTATTTACCATCCTCAAATTATGTATCGTAGTGATCACGATCCATCGATAAAGGGGCCCAGCTCCGAATCCTCACGAGCGACTCTGTGAACCAGCTCGGTGTCGACTCTCTCCTCCAGCCAGGTTACCAAATCCTTGGCCCAAGTGACAACTGGGACTTTGGCCTGCACAAAGCTGATCCCCATTTGTTTGATCTTCCATGTCCGATATTCCATGAAGGTCCCTTTGCGGACGACCCGGACTGTTGGTGGTCCTACTCGGCCGCCTTCAATGTCCTTTGCGTAATTGAGGTTGGCGATGCACAAGTAAGTTTTGATTATCTCGGGTGCCAAATATGCCTCAGGTCCTGTGGACCAGCGAATTAGACATTTAAACAGCAAATGGGGATACCAATGATTACCGAGGCCGTCTTGGAGCTCGATGAAGAAACCGTGGCTGACAGCAGCTTTACGGAAATCGGCTGTCGCAGTGAACTCCGCTATCGTTCCCGTATATGTCTGTGCAACACGTACGGCGCCCACGACGTCTCTCTCCGGAATGACCGTATGCTGCAAACGGAAGTCCCCGCTATGAGCATCACGAGATCGGCCGTTAGTCTACGTGTGCTCAGTGGATGGCGTAGATGACAAACCTCGTTCGACCTTGAAAACGCACGACGGGTTGCCCGTCTCTCGGATCGAATTGGACGACGGTCACGACATCGCCGATAGCATACCTCCAAAGGCCATCGTGCGTTGTGAGGACAATCTCGTATGATTCTCCTGCAACTAATTCCCACTGTCTCTGAGGTGAGCGTCGGAAAAATAAATTTGGTGGGGTGCTCACGGGGCCTTTCAGCAGAGACGGTTCTCTACCTTGACCCAATGGCAAAAATTCGATCAAGTCGTCCTCCGCGCTGATTCTATATAAATCCCCGTACAATTTATCGTACGGCAGGGCGTAACATGATTCAGAGGACGGAATGCCTATGCCATGAACTTGGATGTCAGGGCCGAGATAATGACGCATCTGATCAAGTCAATTGAAGACAGCGGGAAACCAGAAATAAAGGCAAATGTCCTACCTCTGGAACAACTGTCGCATAAGCTCCACTCGTGATCGCGACAACAACGCGGAGATTTGGCCAGAGTCGTTTCATCCAACCTGGGGCAGCAGTGCTCCGTCCGACAGCTCTTAGTTCCTCAGCACGGCGGGCGTTCGGAGGGAAGTGAGACTGAAATGCAACCCTCTAGCTCCCAGAACAGAGAAAAATCAGCGTTTACATACCTGGAGGTACTCCTTCAGACCGTCCAATGCCTCAAAATCAGGGATTATCCCAGACTCGATGGAGTAGATCAGGAAGTTCCAGAATTCCTCTACGGTGCGATAGAAATCACGAAGAACAGTCGCGAAACCACAACTGATGCAGGCCAGCTCACGGTCGGCCAATGCAAACAGGGTGTTGATTATCATGAACGTCTTGAAGTCCGGTATGAAATAGACAGCAAATGGGATAGTCATGTTAGGTTCTGAGTAGTAGCGTGGTCAATCTAGACGGCCTGTCTCATGCGACCGAGCCTGCTTACCTTTGAGCGGCATTAGGGAATGATCCCTCAAGACGTCTTGTCCGCTATGAACGCGAGCGGTGCCCGTAGAACCTGGGCAGACTGGGATGTGAGCGACAGGTTCTCTATTCGCATCTGCCAGCGTCAAGACTTTCTTGGTCAAGAGTGAGCTGATGACGCAAAGTGTTCCATCGGTGATCTTCGGTCGGACGTTCTCCATGATAGCACAACAGGTTTGCCTCCCATTGGGATGACGCCCGTATTTAGCGAACCATTTTGGTAGGCCACCAGACGTTCCGGAAGAATGAGCGATGAAGGCAGGTAGACCTGGGGCGAACAGGTTCATCACGTTTGAGACGGATACAACATCGGGTTCGACAAATTCCCGAAATCGTGTGATAAATGGCCGATACTCTTCGTATGACATGGTAGGAACGGTGCGACGGTAGATAGCATACAGGGAGTCACCGACGTCATCCGTGACCGAAGTCCCCTTGTTTTCTCTGACTAGAGCTTGACGGAAGGCGCTGAGGTTTTGGGCCTCTTGATAGAAAGTCGTAATTGAGTTTGCTTTGAGGATGTACAAGAACGATCGCAAAGAGCGCTCTTTGACCAAAGCCGAAAGGTGGGGCAGAAGTACTGAATCGGGCGGTGAAGGGAATTCAATGGTCATTTACGACGTGAGTGAGGACGCTAGAAAATATAATTTGTAGCGATGGAGGGTTGGGAATATACCTGGTGCCGGGCATGCTTTTATCTGATGGCTGATGCGTGCTAGCGGCGAGAAAGTCATAACGATGATTATTTCGAAAATTTGACCAGTAGAACAGAACATGGGCCCATCGCCCAACCTACGGACCGTCATCCGCGCTCGAATCCAAAGATAGTAGTTCGAAGGAGGAAAGCCCACAGTGTATATGGTCACCCCGCCGGCAGTTGCGATTGCCAGCTACCGAACGGTGACTCTCTTGGCCATGCTCGCTTGGATACGTTGTGGAGATGGGCTGCCGAGCCAGGAAGTCATTGCCGAGGGTGCCTCAACTATACATTCCAACAGCCCTTCGGGAAAACCTCAGGCTGGGCCTGTGATCAAGGACCCTGCGCATGAGGTTCCTGGTTTCAAAACACATGCGCTCGGCCTCCTTCAAATCAGCAAAGCCTCCAACACCCAGCCGCAGAAAAGCCCCCGGCTTTACAGACCGTTCCGTGTAAACAGGAAAGAGACTGAAACGAAGCCGTTTTATTACCAATCTATAACAGGGTCGATATGAACATTGGCGTTCCACGCTTCGCAAGCTTTTGCAAATCTTCCATTGGCCAACCGACTCCAAAAAATATGCGTAGACCTGTGCCATACCAAAACATGGGTTTCACTTAACCACCCGGGGAGTCGGGACTCGGCTAGATTTGCAGATCTGCTTACGTAGACTGTACAGTGCAAATAAGTGGGATAAGGTGGGATAAGTGCGCCACGACGAAAAACTTGCGGTAAGTTCGGAGGCGAGTATGCCTCCGCCACTCCAGCGCTGCAACCCGTTGCAGTCGCGTTGCAGTCACCCTGCTCGTTGTGAGGCCACACGCCCTTGTGTGGGTTCGCGTCGTCGCATCACAGTTGACACGGGTCGAATAAACTCACCACTGACGGAGTTACCGGCCGCTCCAGTCTTCTGAGGATTGGTCCAACATGGTGAGGAGAACCCGAGCGCCGCCGCAGTATTGAGCAATATTGATTAACCGTAGGTATGAGCTTCAGGCTTGGGGTTACAGGGTCTGGCGGTACAAAACTGGACTGTTATTCAGTACATATATAATTCCCAACATCTGGTAGAAGTGACACTACGTTACCACGGCGAACTATTTGGCCGAGAATGTGCCAGAGAGTTTGGAATACTTGGTAAGTACTTGAGTGATTTCGTTTTCGAGCTTGACTGCAGCCAGATTTCAGTGAGGCGTTTTAAATAGAGGTAGGAACTCGCTGGCACACGCCTTTTTGGACCTAGCAACGTGACTCCCACGGTACTCAAAACAAATTCCGATGTTTCGTTGATAGAACATTTTTAGAACATGACAGCTGTATGGAAAGCCGGACAACCGCGCTCAAAAGAACCATCGACTTCGACCGGGTGGCTATTACATTTGGCAGGTGCCCACGGCAGGACTCCAATCACCCCTAGAGAAAGTCTGGGAGCGTATAGCGTAGGTCCAATCTTCAGTCGCTCATCGTCAACGTTCGACAAGAAAATGCCTGATTATAAGGCGTAAATGTACATATCCTATAGAGTACACCCACAATATATAAACACATGCCAATGCTAAATGTTTGTAGGGTGAAGCAACCACTAGCCAGGGAATGATATGTTTATAGCCTGTTGTCAATGCCATGCTTGTCATGCTTGTCATCTTCAGCATCAGAAAACTGAGCAAAAAGAAGTGGTTCTGCATCAATTTTGTTGTAGTTACTGTCCATGTGGGGCTCATCAGCCTCAAATGCATCCAATGCCATCCAATGCTCTGGCTCTGCAAGGGGACTTGGAGGTGAGGTTATGAGACATGCACAATCCTGCAGCAGAAACTCCTGAACCTCCGGACCTTCTGGAGGAAGTTCCGGAATTCCCAGGAGCCTTTACAGCGTCCACAGAGTCCCTTGAGGATTTCATCTTTGCAGGTGCAGCCAACTCCGAGTCCGATGTGTCCCTCCCGGGGACAATCCGGGAAGCCTATGCAGGACCTGACACAGATTGCTGGAAGTCTGCAGTTGAGGAAGAGCTCCTTAATCTCAACTCCAATCACATGTATGAGACCGTCCCCATTCCGGAAGGTGACACTCCGATAACCTCTAAGCCAGTCTTCCGCATCAAGCACGATCACACCAGAAATGTTGAGCGCTACAAAGTCTGCATTGTCATGCGGGGTTTCACTCAGAAGGAAGGAATTGATTACCAGGAAGTATTTGCCCCCATAGCAAACCTAGATTCCATCCAGACCCTTATTGTCCTCGCCGCCAAACATGACTTGGAGCTTGACCAAATGGAGAACTGGAGGAGGACCTTTACCTGCTTCCTCTGGATGGAGTCCCTAGCCAACCCAGGTACTGCTGGAAACTCCAGCACTCCCTCTACGGACTTAAGCAAGCTGGACAGACTTGGAACAAAACACTGGACAAGAAGCTCGGAGAACTCAGATTTGCCTGCCTCGATGCGGAGATGTGCCTATATGTCTTCCGGAAGGATGGGCAAGTTTGTTTCCTAGTTGTTTATGTTGATGATCTACTCCTAGCAGCTTCCTCCAGACAGTTCATGAACTCCATGAAAGCCAAACTCTCAGCAGCCTTCAAAATGCACAACCTCAGAGAAGCCAAGTACATCCTCGGGATTGAGATCAACCAGGACTACAAACTCCACACCATCTCCTTGTCACAGCACCAGTATTCCCGGACCATCCTAGATCGCGTTGGAATGACCACCTGCAAACCCGTCTGGACTCCAATGGCACACAACTCCCAGCTCTCCACCACAGATCCAGAAAATGATCAGATCCTCCTGGAGATGGTCATTGAAGGCCGGAAGGTCTCCTATCTCACAGTGATTGGCTCCTTGATGTATCTCATGCTCGGAACATGCCCAGACATCGCATATGCAGTCGGAACGCTCAGCTGGTTCAGCACCGCACCAAAGCAAATGCACTGGGAAGCGGCAAAACATGTATTCTGGTACATCCAAGCCACCAAGGACATGGAACTCTGGTTTGACGGCTCCAAGGTGTCCATGGACATGGACTTTCAGGGGTACTCCAATGCAGGTTGGTCTCAGGACCTGGACAACTCCCACTCCACCTCTGGATTCCTTTTCCTCAGCAACCGCAGAGCTATCTCCTGGTCCAGTAAACAGCAGACCATGGTTGTGTTCTCCACCACAGAGTTGGAGTACATCGCACTTAGTCTTGCCGGACAACACCTTGCATGGCTTTGGAGCTTCTTCGAAGAAATTGGACATCCACAGATGGGGCCCACTGTCCTCCACTGCGATAACCAAGCCACCATCATCCTAAGCCATGATCCTCAATTCCAGGCGTGGACTAAACACATCCAGTGGAAGTACCACTTCATCTGAGATGACCTTGTCGGAAAAGGAGAAGCCATCATCTGCTACGTTCCTACAGACAACATGGTAGTGGACATCCTCACGAAGCCTCTCATTTGAGAGCAGCACTGGAAATTTGTTCGAGGCATGGGACTACAAATGCGCTTGAGTGGGAGTGACAAAATACAGTGAACTCCAGAACTGGAACACCAACTCCGCTTTCCCGAAACATCGGAGTTCATGCCTCTGCTTTCCCAGAATGTCGGAGCTCATACCTCCACTTTGCCACCAGGTAGATCCGCTCGGAACCCATGTGGAACTTGGGCAGACTCTTATCGCACTTCATCATTCCTCGCTTGTCATCACTCCCGAGCCTCCAGGAACACTCCATCATTTTCCTACATTGCTTAATTCCATCTCCCCCTTGTTCCTGTTCCTATTCCC